>SKCR01024069.1:0-203301 GCA_019454045.1 Zanthoxylum bungeanum
CCAACCAGCTTCTTTTCCTCTTGAAAGAGAGAATAAAAGAAAAAGAAAAAGAAAAAAAGAAGAAGAAAAAGTTAGAAGATTCTGAAGATCCATCTAGAAGAAATACAAGTTATTGAATGATCCAGTATCCATTTAAAGTGCTGTAGGTAAATCCAAATAAAAAACCGGTTCATTTTTAACCAATTCTGGCGGCATTGCTTTCATCATCATTTGATATGAAGAATTAGATAAGATCATTAGACTTCACTACCATCTTTCAAGAGGCAAATGACATCACTGTTCTGAAACAGTGTGTCCACCATCACACCAATAAAGTAGAAAGCACCAACCCTGTGTATTGTGATTCTTCTGTGATAAAATGAGACCATTTTAGATACTTCCAGAGCCCTAGACAGAAAGGAAAGTCTCAAGTTCCATAATTATTTCAGAGATTTTTTTTTTTGTTTCTTAGCTGCTTATTATATGGTCTTCTCCATCCAGCTTTGGCTTAACTGGGTTCATTTGAATAAATAATATTGACGACCAAAACTGTGTAGCGAAAATCCAAAATCCAAATATTTGTCACGTGCATCTTCTGAGGCCTAATCCTCAAACCTCACAGTTCCCAAACTCTGTCGGTCGCCCATAATTACCAAAAATTAAAAAAAAAAAAAAAATTATTATTATGAATAACAAAACAACGTAGCTGATGTTGTTAAAATTGATCCAACATAATAACACCCTCCAAAGGCGGCCTGAGATATTTATTATTCCACAGAGAGTTTTATTGTGGCCCTAAAATTACAGTGAGTTCTCAAAATTCAGGCCTATTCGGGACACCTCAAATCTATCTCAGTTAGTGCATGAGAAATCTGAACATGCCAGCAAAAATGTACAAGGAAATTTGCTTGAGGAAAATTACATGTAACACATGAATGTCTTAAAAGATATAATTAAGTCTCTGGATTATGTCACTATCTTTATCTTAATTAATATCTAATTAGCTCCTCCATTAATCATTTGATTATACTGCTCCAATGACCGCTGCCTCTGCAACCTCATTTCTTCATTAAACTTCTTTATAAACGCTTCCACTCGGCGGTTCAATTCGTCCTGACTCGGCGACGGTTCCCTCCTGAGTCTGCCCGAGTTGGCATTCTCATTATCACTACTGCTATGCTTATTAAAGGTCTCAGCTTTCTTCAGTTCAGGCGCAGAAGAAGGAGGTGTGTTTTGCCGCACGTGCGACTCCCACGTGTCGGACTTCTTCAGATGCCTCGTTAACGGCATTGCTCGTCCCTCCGTTATCGTCTTCCACGTGCTCTCCAGTGTGTCGCTCCGCTTCGATTTTGACACCCTCAACGCCTTCCCACCTGAAAATAAATTAATATAAATTATAATTGATAATTATTAAATAATCTAAATCCAAATTCATAAAATTATCCGCAAATCTCCAATTCATTTTTATTGTGTTGGAAGCAAAATGTTCTAAAAATACACTATTACTCTGGTAGCCAGAACATTATGATAACATTTATTTTAATAAAAGTGATAGATAGCAAAGATATATATTTTAATAATTTTTCATTGAATGACTGTCTCGCTCGCCTATATGCATGTGGCAATTCGCATTTGAAATGGGATATTGAATTTGAGATTATGATTTGATTATTAAATTATGAATTCGAGTTCATGTATTTTTTATAAGAATTTAGATATTATTTCAATTTAGTGGTATAGGCTACAGTATATGTGCCAAATAGAAAGAAAGAAGTACCTTCAGGACTTGCTTTGAGAGCTTTCCGTTGACCAAATCTTGCGGAAACCGGCGGCTTGCCTATATTCTCCTTTTCATACGAATCTGAAAACTCCATGGAATCACTCCTCTGCGGCAGTAACGGCGTCGTCACATGCTTTTCCACCTCAGGAACCACATCACCACCGTCCATCATCAAATCACCCACCATCTTCTTATTTTCACTGAAATCTTGTACATGATGATGATGATCATATACAGAAACTTCACTGGGTATGATGACTTTTTCTTCTGGTGATTGCACATAAGGTGAAGGGTAATATTGATGATGATCATCGTTGTATTTTTGTTGGAGTTTAGAGGAGGCAACAATGGAGATGATGATGCCGTTAATGACTATGTAAAGATAAGGAGGCTTTAGCCATTGTAACAATATGTTCCAAAATGAAGGAACATCTGATGCTACAAAATCTGATACTAATGGCTGCACTGAATAATGTTTTAGCATCATTACACCAACTGATAACACACATGTTGATATCACTGCCACTTTCAGAGAAACACCAGAACTAGAAGATATTATTGGCATGTTTTTTTTTTTTTTTTTTTTTTTTTCAAGTAATATGTATAAAGATGAAGCGAGCTTGGAGATAGGTTGCGGCAGAGAGAGAGAAAGGGAGAGTGATAGAATGATGTGTACATATTTGTATATGTGGGAGTGGTATATATATAGAGATGATGGAGATGGTTGTGTGATGAAATGGATGTGGGCTGTTTGATTTGGGGAAGGAGGTTGTGGGACCGGAAAGGTGCTCCCCGTTGATGGAGTTGACACGTAGGCAGTTGGGGGGGTTGATTTGGCATTTCCCCACATGTCAATTTCAGCCATGTGTCGGTCATTGTGTGTGGATACTGTTGACCTGTATGTAGTCTCTGAGATAAGAAGCAAGCATAGGTTTGCGGCAAATTAATATATAGTAATAATATATGGTGAACAATTTCATCATCAAAGAAAAAATGAGCACAACCTACAATGGAATAAAGCATTTCATTTTCCTTTTATTTATTTTTTGGGAATATGATCAATTTACTCACTCACCTCCCATGATTGCAACACTTCTAGTTTTGATTTCATATCAATCGGACTTTTTTTTTTATTATTAACGATAAATATTTCAGGAAAAAAAAATTATTTTACTCATGATATTATTTAATAATATAACATCTCATTAATACATGAAGAAATGTAATATATATGTGTATCATGATTTAATATTAATAAGGTAATAAAAACATAAAACATCCTTGAATTCTAAAGAGAAACTAAATCTCATAATTATGTTCTTAATGTCATCAATAAAAAAAAATACTTAGTTGATACTAAACCAAAATTAGAGGTGATACAATGTCATTATAAGAATTTTTAGGATAGATTTATATTTTCACCAAAACATGAGTGGTTCATTGTTAATTTCCTTTTTTTTTTTAAAAAATAAAATTAATATAGAAAGTTAGAAACTAACCGATCCAAGCCTTTACAAGAAAGAATTAGTTCTATCAAAAGGGTCCATAATTTTTCACAAACATTTATCACTTAGTTTTCCATATTTTGAAAATATAGTAGTTATTATTAGGGAAATTATATACTGGATACATAGGTTTTAGTGAAAGTATATATCACTATTAAAGTTTTATGATAATGATACTGCAACACATAGATTTTTTGTTTAGTGTCAATCATCTACTTTTTCCGCTAATGGCGTCAAAATCAATTAAATATATATAGTAAAAGACTATTTTATCTCTAATACCATTTAATATTATAGTGAATCATTGATTACAAAATAGAAAGGTTAGGTGGTTCATTAATATTATCATAATTCCTTAGTGATGCATAGATAATTAATATAATTTAATATCAACAAGATAATGAAATCATATAGCATCAATTCTTTGGAAAACCTTCATCAAAGAAACCAGTGATCTTGAAGAATACATATGTTTAAATTCATTTTCTAAGTTTCTTATAAATTTGTATTCAAAATCACTTATTTCCAAGCATTTAGGGACAAATATATTTTATCAAGGGATCGTCTTTTAGTTTCCATTATAATATAATAAGTGAACAATGTTGAAAATAATGAAATATATATATATATATATATATGCAAATTGCAATAGTTTACACACCTAATAGATATAGAAACTAAAACATATGATTTCTCACGTGTTATGTTGTTGTTGAGCTCATATGTAATAAGATTAGTTACTAGACCAGATCCAATTGCGAATGTGAACATGTAACTATAAAAAAAAGGTGAGATGGATATCCATTAAAAATAAAATATATTTTAACTAAAAATTATATGGATGTAACTGAAGGGTTAACGATTTATTATATTTGTGAACTTATCTTTGGAGATTATCTTTGTACAACTAAAAAATTATGATAATATCACTAAAACACCTTACCTTTTTATTTTGTATCAAGAAGGAGCCACTATATTAGGCAATTTGATAAAAATACTCAAGACCTGAACACCGGTTCGGTTCGGTTCGATTCCGGTTTAATTAATTTTTTTAAAAAAATAATTTTAAAAAATATAAATTAAATTACAAAAAAAATTATAATTGGATATTATTATCAAATAAATATAATAAAAAAATTATTTGAATTTTATTAAATTAAACTAAAAATAAAATAAAGAGCTTGAACTTTTGAAAAAATTATTTATTTGAATTTAAATGTTATTATACTAATATTGGAACCGTTCGGTTCCGACGAACCCTAATCGAACCGTAAGGAACCAGACGATTCTTTCCAATTTCATCCGGTTCGATTTCAGTTGTGAACTAGAATCGTGGCTAGAGACTCAACTAGGTCAATGGATCTAGCTGTAAAAAAATTGAAACAATATGGATTTCTGTGTTAAAATTCTGAAACTTAGGAATTTCTGATTTTTTCAGGAAATTGCAGGGACTACAGTGATAAAAACCCGGTTTTAGATTATATCTAATTTGTTGAATAGCTAGCAGGACCCATTAAGATAAGATATATAACCTAATCTTTTTCAACAAGAATTTGGTTCTAACTTGACTTTGCAACTTCTTCTAATAAATTGCAACTTCTAAATACGAAAATCTCTTGCAACTAACACATTGTTTCAATATTCTATTTGATCAACCAAAAGTCAAATTAAACTAAAAAATTTTCTATAAGAAAGATTTAACAAATTTGCAAGGATTATCATTAACCGAGATCTAGAAGATTTTTGATGAAAATAAGAGACATGACTTGATGGTGTAGGACTCAAGATTTCACATTGAGATTCTGGGTTCAAATCAAGAGAGTGTGTTTCTTGTAAGAATCTGGGACAGCGGGGGTTTTACCTGATCCACTTAAACCTAGAAAGAGTGATTTGGCGGTGGGGTTTTAAACGATTCTAAATAAAAAATAAAAAAATAAATCGGAAACCATGAGAATTTTTTTTTTAAAGAAAAAAATTGTATCATTACCCACCAAATTAAATAGAATGAATCCAAACTAAAAACTAAAGCATGCGTGATTTACACTCCAATATGTTGCCTTGAAACTCATCTTTACTTGGTCTCATATTTTGAACCTCGATCGTGATAAAAAGAAATGCGCCATGTTTCAAGCTAGCAGTAGGATCTTGATGTACCGATCACCAAATTTTGAAAGAAATAATTATATATATATATATATATAATTCAGGGCATGAGTATGACTATGGTACTGGGGGTAGTATAGTATGCGCGTCTGTTATGCTTGGCTGCACTTTAAGTAACCCACACCCATCGATAATTTATACTAATTGATGCAAGAAAAAAAATATTATATTAATAAAATATTATTAAAAAAATATAATATTAAAAAATTAAAATAAAAAATTATTTAAAATTTTAATAAAATAAATTTATCAAATCACGTCTAAAGTAAATTTTCATATTTAATGCATGAATTTTCATGTTAATGTATTTTTTCCATGTTTAATGTACTATTTTCATGTTTAATGTCGTATTTTCGTGTTTAATGTCAATATTTATATATTAATGTTATGAAATTTCATATGAGTAATAGTACAGTGTGAAATGTCAAAATCTTTATATCATGTGTGAAAATATTTTTTTATGTTTAATGACCAAAACTTCAGGTTAATGATAATAATTTTCAGGTTCGTCGATTTTGCACATTTTATTATCTAATTTTTTATGTTTAATGTCTACAATTTCAAGTTAATGTTAAAAAATTCAAATGAGACATAGTCAATATCAAATCAATGTCAAATCAAATATCAAATCTTTTTTCTATATAGTAAAAGATAAAATTCATATTTAATGCTTATATTTACATGTTCAATGTCCCAAATTTTCATAATTAATGTTTAAAATTTCATATTATCAGATATTTATGTAACCAATTTTTAAAATTTGTTAAATCTTTTATCCAAAGGTTGAGATCAAACCCAACACCCATACCCCGGTAGACCCGGCCACGGTTCGAAAAGAACCGCTGGAACCGTCCAGTTCTAGAAGTTCGAACCGAAACCGTTGGAATCGAACGGTTCGAACCGGAACCGTTGGAACCGAACGGTTCCAACGGTTTTACTAAGGGTGGCAACGGGCCAGGCCGGGCCCGGGCTTTGCCAAGCCCAGCCCAGCCCGGGCTTTTTTTATGCCCGAATTTTTTTAAAAAAAAATAAAAAAATATACAAATATAAAATACATTTACACTATATACAAAGACAATTTATAAATAAATCACAAGTTTCATTGATAAACTAACAATTTAAATGCTAAAAACAAATAAAAATGATACAAACATATTAAAATATATATATTTTTTATTTTTTATTTATTTTGGCCCGGGCCCGAGCCAAAATTGGAAAGCCCGGCCCGGGCCCGAGCCCGAGCCAGGCTTTTTCCACCTCGAGCCGGGCCAAAGCCGGGCCGGACTTCGGGCTTTTCTGCCACCCTTAGGTTTTACGGTGGAACCGTTTTAATTTTTTTTTAAAAAAAAATCAATATTAAAATAAAAAAATAAGAAAATCAGAATGGAACCGGAACCGAACCAGAACCGTTCGGTTCGGTTTCGGTTCCGATTCACACTTATGGAATCGGAAACCGACCGATTAGATTCCGGTTCGGAACCGAACCGTCCCGGTGGCCACCCCTATACTCCGATATACTGGCCGATCCCATATTTTCATATTCTAACCAAATAAGGAATGGTATTGCCATTTGCCAGAACAAATATTTGCCAGTTGTAAAATTAGTACCTCTTAATTAATTTCAGGGTCCTAAATCTTAGCTGTTTCCCACGTGCAAATACTGTTATGGCTGCACCTTATCTGACTATACTTTTTTTTTTGGAAATATTTGAAATCCCGTTATCAAATCATTCAGCTTTAGCTAAATAAAATCTCTGATTACCTCATATTCTTATAAGAAGTGTACATTTGGATTCGAATCTAAGACCTTAATAATCAAATCCTAAATTTTATGCCACAAAATAATATCATTTGGGGCCTTAACTGACTACGCACTATTGAATATTAACAAAAATTATATGGCATTATATAATAGAAAAGTACTCAATATCAAGATGATTAAATTTCATTTGTGTTAAATATAATTGCCCAGATGGAAAATTGATCATCACCCCCCTCCTGACACCACCTGCCATCTCCCCCCTCTTTTGTCCCCTAGTGCATTTACCACAATATCCCTCATATTGTGTTAAATGACTCTCAATTATTATACATAGTAAATTTTATATATTTATATATTAATTTAAAAAAATTATATACTATATAATTCCCTTTATCATTTTATAATTTTATAATTGTAAAATTTTATGATTTTTGTTAATAAATATTATAGTATTTATCAATATATTTTTTTGATTCATTTTTTAATTTAATTAATACTACTTATGTATTAAAAAATATAATTTAACCAAATAAAATAAATTTATAAAATAAATATTTTGATAATCTATTTGTTTAATAAATCGAATATATTTATTAACAAACTTTTTTTTTTAAAAATACTTTATTAAAAGTAGTGTTGATTCTGATTATGATTTTATATGTTATTATTAAAAATTATTTGTCTTATTTAATTTCGTAAATGAGTATCCATATCTACTTTTACCTTTTTTAAAAAATATTTTATTAAATCTTCTCAGTATCCATATCTACTTTTACTTTTTTAAAATATTTTATTAAATATTAACAGTATCCATATTTTTTTAAAAGTTATTTTTCTAATAAACATGAGAATATTTTTATAATACATAAGTAGTGTTAAATAAATTAAAAAAGAATCACAAAAATTAAATGAATAAATGAACACAAAAAAAATAACAATAAATATGAAACTTGTAATATTTATTTTAAAAAATATAAATATATATATATATAAAGACCAAAAATATAGATTTAAAAAAATTATAAAAAAATTAATTAATAAAATAAATATATACACACACATATCAATAAATAAAAAAATGGATATCTTTGATTTATTTGGAAATAGAATTTTGGAGAAAGAAATGAGGCATTTAAAACAGTTCCAAAATTAAGAAATTGGGCATTTAAAAATGTTCCAAAACTAAAAATATATTTAGGTTGAATAACTTATGCACGTCCCGGATGAGAAAAGAAAAAAAAGTGAAAATATGTCTTTATTAGCATAAATGAAATATCCAAATAAGTGAATTCTTATTAAAATGTGGGATATTTTCGTCATTTCAGAAAAAGACAAAAGGAAGGCGTCAGAGTGGTGGGAAGATCAGCCCTCTTGCAGATGTGAACATAATTGACGATAAGGTCAACGAATCAGAACAATTAATTAACCAAAAAAAACAAAAAAACAAAAGCAAAAGACCATGTGGGCAGCGCATGACTTGTCAATAGTTACTGAATTTTGTATATTTATATACTTTTTTTATAAACCCCTGAATTTTGTATGTAATGTTTTGATTTGTGTTAATTTATTGCACTTTATTTTTTTAATGTTACCTCAAAGAGTGACGTGACAATTATAATTGTGGAAATTTTAATTTAATTACTAATCATGGATGATTAGTTGACATAAACCCATTACTTAATCTGGGAGTCTTCAGTTTATTGATCTTTAAATTTTAAAAAAATGATTCTCCTTTACCGTGCAAATTTTGTTTTGATGTAGAATTGGCACCCCTCATTTACCGAAAATTATATTATGTGACGGATTTATATGTCATCTCTCTCACAGCAGGCGGGTCCCACAACTGTGTGGGGCCCGCCTGCTGTGAGAGAGAGATGTTATATACACCCGGCACATGATATACCACCTCCTCATTTACGGACACATTTTTTCCCTTGCAAGTTTAAGGAAAGCTCTAAATCTTTTCCATATATATATATATATTATTTCATTTTAAAGAAAATAAAAATCGGAACACCCCTATTATTTCTATAGAGATTATTTTTTGCCCCATTGACTATGCCCCAAATGAGAGGAGAACAAGACCCATAGTTAGGCTGATAGAACAAGTCTCGAAAACTATGATAATAAGGTTCGAATGTTGTGAGAACAATGCTAGTAAGTTAATAGAACTAGGCCTAAAGGCTAATAATAATTGCATAAATTGTTTATTCACTCACATTAACATGAGAAATCAAATCCAAAGACCTTCTATATGGAGTAGATGAGTCTTGACCAATTAAGCCAACACTTGTTGACTCATGTTATGGACACAATATGTAATAAGAGATCAAAGAAGATAACAAAAAATAATATTGGATTCATTTGAGGAGACTCATATATCCCAAATGCTGAAACTTCGAGGGATTGTAGTAACTTCGTAAAACAACTATCAAATTGTCATAATACTTCTCTATGATTTTATTCATCTAAATATTTATAGTATTACAGAGAAAAATGATAGCTATCATATAGGAATAACAAGCATATCCCTTAACTAAAGAAGATCGTAACACCTCACAACTCGACAACCATCATTTTGTTAAATTTAATCATATTTTGTTGACTTTCTAACCAATTAACGTAGGGTGGCAATTTGAATTAGGATTCGTTTATTCGTTCGATTTGATTCACATTAACCAAGATATGAATTTGAAAAGTTTGATTAGTTTAGTAAATTGGTCAATTCGATTCAATTCATTTATTAAACTTATTGAAGATAAGTTTGAGCTCGCCAATTTGTTTATTCGTTTAAAATTCATTTATTGCTTTCATTTTTCTAATTTTCATGATTTTTTAGTTAAATTCGAGAAGTTGTTATTGATTATCATAAAAAAAATAACGTGACTTAGATTTGCCTGGTCATGTTTAATAAATCCAATATTTGGGTATTTCATACATACATGTTTGTGAAGAATTAATGTTAATAAATTACAATAATTTATGTTATTGAACCATATCAAATCTAGGTGGATATTTATTTATTAATGAATAAAATATTATGATTCGTTTAGTAAACAAATCGAATATGAATCCATCGATTGAATTCGTTTAATATACGACACAAATTCGATTCGTCAATTCGTTTTGTAATCCTTCATTTAACGGTTATTAGGTTGTGTGATATAATATTTCCGGTATCCTAGTTGGACTTTTGTTTTTGGAGGCACCCATAGTAGTAGTAGATGTTACTATTCATTTAATTTTGTTTGATGTATGGTTGGTGATAGACGTAAACCTCTCAAGCAAGCATATATAACGGATAAATCATGAAATAACAAATGAAACTCTGTTTGGTATTATTAATTATCATTTAATTAATTAGCAGAAATCAAAGAACTTTTTGTATACGCAAAGTGCATATAAATTGCAGCTTGGTCTTCAATTTTCCTGCCGAAATTTTGAAGTACGGACAGTTTGCCTTGTCTCGACTCACCAAGTCAAGTGAGACGGTGAGCAAAATCATGCTTGAAGGTGACATTTTCCTCAACCAATATACAATTTTTTGTTGAATTTTTTTTAGTTTCACAATTATTATTATTGACTAATATTAGGCCAATAAAAGTTAAATAAATAGAAACACACTATAGTAGCTAGCTTGGTAAGATTTTGACAGGAAAGTTGAAATGAAATTGAGTTGCTAACCTTTTGACAAACTACCTCTTTGAATTTTAATGTAGACAAATTATGAATTTGTGGCTTCAATTAAATATAGTGGACAAACATGTTTTAATGAGTGGTTTGTATTCATTTATTCAAATGAGAGAAAAAATGATATAATTTGAATAGATAATCTTAATTAAGATTTTCATTTGCACAAAAGATATGTGGACATGTAAAATTTTAATTAAATATTAGTGTTGATATATTTAAATTTGAGCGATCGTGATATGTGACTTAGAGTATATTCATGGCCAACTGAATTACTCTCTTAATTAGCGAATAAATAAAGTAAACAAAGTTAATGATTGGAGGTAAGAAAACAAAATTACT
Source organism: Zanthoxylum bungeanum (assembly GCA_019454045.1). NCBI lineage: Eukaryota > Viridiplantae > Streptophyta > Magnoliopsida > Sapindales > Rutaceae > Zanthoxylum > Zanthoxylum bungeanum. Next base: position 11,222 of record SKCR01024069.1, read on the forward strand.
TGTATGTGCATGATAGATGATGAATTGAAAATTTTCACAATTAATTAATTATATAATTATTTTAGGTCATGATAAATCCTATTTATAGAGAAGCTAATTAGATACATGATTAAAGAGGTGGCAGCTTCTGACAAGTAAAGAGTTGATCAGAATTATAAGAATGATGACCAAATCAATAATTTGACTTTAGTCAGCAGAACGCTTGATCATCACCACAAGATGATGATTTGTAATTTGTATACCAACTCATCAAACCGGCCGTTCGATCGATGGCTGACACTTGTCATTATGTGCCTGTCATTTTTATTTATTTATTTCAAGTAAATCTCAATTTGCTTCAATTTTGTGACCAATTTTTTCTCTGTCCATGATTTTGTGCCGAATTTTGGTGACGAAATCAAAGAAATTGCAAGTAAAATTAGTGGGGGTATTATTTAATCTTATCATAACTCGTTTGATTGGCTGAGAACTGTACACCTGTTTTATCATATATTATTTTTTTCGACGATGGCACTGCTTCTTGTCTTTTTTTATTATGTAAGCTTGTAAGGAGGCAAATGAATTTAGACCCGGCCAAGGTTCCGGTTCGGAACCGGAACCGAACCGGAATGGGACCGGTTCGGTTGGGGTTCCACCCCAACTCGAACCGGTCCGAACCGTACGGTTCCACCGGTTCGGACAGTTCCAACCGGAACCGAACAGTTCCGGTTGGAACCGTAGGGTTCTTGTTGGAACCGTAGGGTTCCAACAGGAACCCTACACCCCCAACGGCTCCCTGCCCAAATAAAAAAAAATATTTATTATATAAAATATAAATTACTAATGTACCCCTAATAACGGTAATAAAACGGTTATATTTAGGGTCATTTTTGGTATCAAAAAAATTCTAAAATTCTATAAATAGGATTCATTTTTCATAATTTCATCACACCAAATTCTCAACTCTCTGATTTTCTATAAATCTCTTATTCTCAATCTTACTTCAATACAATTCTCTTATAATCTTATATTCTTATTCTCAATCTCAATTCATTTAGTTGTTAATTTGTTATCATTCGCATCGCAATTATTCAATTTTCTTATTTTTCTTCCTAATTTCTCAAACAAAAAATGGCAAGCTCATCTGAGAACATTATGTCAAATATGCCAACCCAAGAGAGCGACCCTAGTGTCAGTGCACAATCACGGAGAAGAGAAGTTAAGGCTCGGTCCTCGGATATTTTCAAAATTCATTTTACTTTGGAACGCCTAGAAGATGGTTCACAACGAGCAATTTGCAACTATTGTGGGGTTATCTATAAATTTTCTGGTGGATACGGCAATATGATCAAGCACATGGAGAAACATCATCCGGTTGAATTTGGCATTGATATGACGCATACTCAAATGGCCAGGTACGCATCATCTAGTAGAGGTACGAGTAGTGTAGATTTATTTAAATATTCTGATGCAAAAAATAGAGAAGAATTTGCGAAATTAACATGTATGGCACATCTTTCTTTAAGCTTTGGTGAAAAAATTCATTTTACTAATTACGTGCATAATGCTTTAAACCCTGCTGCATGTAGAATGACTCGAAACACAACAAAACGTCATAATTTCAAATTATATAAAGATGGTAAAATTATTTTAAATGAAATTTTTAAAGAGATGAAATGTCGTATTTCTATATGTTCTGATATTTGGAGTGACCATTGGCAAACACACTCATACATGGGTGTGACTTGTCATTGGATTGATGCATCATTTACCATGCAAAAAAGACTTATTGCATTTAGAGTTTTTGATGACCTACATACTGCACATAATATTTATAGAATGATGAAGGTAATTTTTGATGAATATGGTTTAGTAGAAAAAATTTTAACAATTGGATTTGATAATGCATCTGCAAATATTGCATCCATTCATGATTTAAAATCCTTATGTGAACCAAATTTAGGGGGTCGATTTTTTCATATTCGTTGTACATGTCATGTCCTTAACATATGTGTGCAAGACGGACTAAAATTATTATAACATTTCCTTGATCCAATTAAAACGACACTTAACTGTATTTGGTCATATTCTCAAGTTAGGAGAGAATGGACCAAGTTTTGTAAAATAAATGGTATTAAACCGATTAAATTTTCAAGAGATGTTCCAACACGTTGGAATTCTACTTATTTTCTTTTATGTCAAGCATTTCAATACAAAGATGCATTATGTAGTTTTTTTTCTCAACATGTTCAAAATATCACACTTTATCCTAGTCAATGGGATATTTGTGAATTTGTTTTAGATATTTTAAGAGTTTTTAATGATGCTACTTTAGTTTTTAGCGGTGTTTATTATCCTACAACACATTTATTTCTTCTTGAGAGTTTGAATATTGTTGGCACTCTCGATGAACATGTTGACAGTGACGACCCTAATGATATTGTTTTGCTCGAAGCCATTAATGCTATGAAGGTAAAATGGTTGAATTATTTTAGAGAAATTCCTTTACTTTATCTTATTGCTGCTGTTTTTGATCCTAGATTTAAATTAGAAGGTTTGAATGGTAATTTACAAGCTTACTATGGTTATTTAGGAATATTAGATGATGTTGATATTACGAGCATAATGACGAAATTAAGAAGTGATTTAATTACTTTATTTAATGATTATATTGTAAGATATAACTTAGGAACATTAGGTCAATCTAGTAGTAGCGAACCGGTAATTCAAACAAGACTTAGCGCATGGGATCGTTGGTTATTGCAACGAAATAAAAAATCTAGGGATATGACAACAACTAATAACCCTGAATTAGATAATTATTTATCTACAAATTTTGAGTTTTCTAATGAAAGTTTATGCAGTAAAAATTTTAAAATCCTTTAATGGTGGAACCGACATCAAAATATATATCATGTTTTATCTATTATTGCTAAAGAGATCTTGGCAGCACCTATTTCCACCGTTGCGGTTGAGCAAGCCTTCAGCTTGGGAGGTAATATATTGGAAGTTAGGCGATCTTCATTACATCCAAGCACTCTAGAAGCAACAGCTTGTGTGGATGATTGGACTCGAGCTGATCTGAGACAACAAGAAGATGCCCCCGATGATTTTGAAGATTTGTCCGATAATGCTTCTGCAACAAGTGCAAGCGGAACATGAGCCGAAGGATCAACTGATAATAATGATTGATAATTGTAAAATTATAATTTACAAAGGGGATATGTCTAAAAGACTAAAACTTGTAATGGAACTACGTGAGCTTTGATTCCTCTCACCCTTGGAGGATACGTAGGCAACTTAAATTTTTAAAAATTTAAGCTCAAGCTCTTCAATGTAAAAATTTTTTTTATTTATAAAATTCATTTCATTTATTTTTATTAATTTTCAAAAAAAAAAATAAAATTTTTGAACCGAACCGAACCAGAACCGAACCGTACGGTTCCGGTTCGGTTCGATGTTTCGGTTCCACTTAAGTGTGGAACCGGAAACCGGCCGGTTCGGTTCGGTTCCGAACCGGAACCGAACCGCCGGTCGGGTCTAAATGAATTGGTTGGTTAATCATGGTGACATTGAGTGATATATTCGATAACAAGTAAATCGTATTTGTCTCTATTTTTTTCTCTTGTAGCTCAGCAAGGTATTTATGATAGTTCCTCTTCCAATACCATCTTTTTTTTCAATAGAAACATTTTCCTTAGGGCTGGGCACCTTTAGAGCCTTTATTTTTCTTCTTTTTCATAGGCTTTGCCTTAGCCTTCCTAGTGCCTTTCTTCTTATTCTTTGCAGATCTAGAAGATTCGACAACATTTGCCTCTACACTGGGTTTACAAGGTTCCAGCATGACTCGTAACTGGTGAGCTCATTTAGAAGTTGGGTCAAAGTAAAAGATAACTTGTTCATTGGATAGTTACTTTTAAACTGCAGGAAACTCTTCGAAAGCGTTTCCATGATTATAATCACCTGGCTTTGCTCATCAATACGAGCACCATTGGTTTCAGCTGTATTGAGATGAGACACCATCCTTAAGACATGCTCTCAGAATGATGTTCCTTCCTTCATCCAAGCGGTTAACAATGAGACGATAGCCTCATGTTATTGCCGCTTCGAAGGCTGCCTAAACATGTCTTGTAATGACTACATTATTAAAGATGCTTTAGCCATATGCTCATTCTTTGCAGCTAGAACTTCAGACATTTCTGCTATCATATAGCAACGGGCTTTCTCATCGGCCGTAACCCAATTATAAACTTGCTATTTTTTTTAAACCATAATCTGTGATCATCTGTTCTATTAATAAGAAATTATAATTTTTGGAGCCTTTGGTTTTGTTTTTGGTATGGATCTAAGCTAGGGTTGGTAAATAGGCCGCACTTTAAAAAACTATCTCTAAATTTAAGTATTATTGGTTAATATTTTCAAGATATTGAAAAAGCCTAGTTTATTTAAACTTTAAATTGATGATTTTAGTATGTTCTTTCAGACTTGAATTTAAATAAAAAACACTTAAAATATAATTGGTCTTTTCAAAGTTCAGCCCATTCGCCAACCCTAGTCTAAGTCAACTCAAAATGCCCCATATTAGTTTTAAGAGAGGTCATCACTTATAAGTTCAATCAACATTCTTCCCAAGTAATATGGAATGTCACAATCTACTTCTTAAAGACAAGGTTAACAAGATATTATCATCTTTGGGAGTATAGGATGACCCAATTCCAAAACTCTGACCACTCAAGACTCAAGGTTATGTTCTTAACCAAAGTCACAACTTATAAATCCATCCCAACATCATTCTCAAACTATATAAGATGTTATAGTCTACCCTTTGAGACCAAATGTCATCGTTAGCCATGACCAGCCACACACTTTCAATTAGGAGTTACTCTAATACCTATGTAATAATCGTCCCACTAGTAAGATATTATTATCCTATTTGACAGTTAATGGTAACCCATTTGAAACCCTGGACTCTTAAGATTTTATTCTCAATATAGACCTAAATCAACCAAAATGCATCTTAAAAATTAAGGGTATGTTTGTTTGGCAGTAAAATGATTTCCGTAAAATATTTTCCATATTTTACGGAGTTTGGGACACTTATGGAAAAATTGATAAATGTAAACTATTTTCCTATCAATGAAAAAATTAAGTTATTTTTCGGAAAATGACTTACGTAATACAATTTCGTAAAACATTTTACATAATTTTTTTATTTTGTCCAAAAATTTTATAACTCGCTTCAAGGAATGACAAAATTTAGATTTGGACCCAAATATGTATGGATCCGAGTCAGGATGTGTTTTGATGGATTCAGGTTCGTATCCAAATCCGAGAAAAATATTTGGATCCAGATGCGAGTATACTCAGTCCATATATACCCAGATCTGGACTGGATCCGAAAATCCATAATTTATAATCTTTTTTTTTTAATTATATTTGTAAAAATTATGGACTCGGATCTCGGAATTTCAGATCTAAATATACCTGGACAGGATCCATAAATTCAGATTTTTTAATCTTTTTTCAATTATAATTGTATGATTTGTATGAAACTGATAAAATTATGGACATTGATCCTGAAAATCCGAACCAATGTGGATCCGAATATGGATATATTTAGAGCGGATCTGGGTATACTGGATAGAATCCAACAATCTGATTTTTTAATATACTTTTCAATTATATTTGAATACAATTAATAAAATTATGAACATTGCCTCAGAAATCCTGACCCGCGTGGATCTGGATCCGGGTATACTGGACCAGATCCCGAAATCAAGATTAAAGAAATGGTTTTTGCGGACTCGGTCTTTCGGGTGTATATAGATTCGAGTCAGACCCATTTTCGAAAACATCTTTATTTGGATCCATGTTGGTCTGAAATTTTACATCTAAGTCCAAAATTTTTGTAGACCCAGATTTTTCGAGACAATGCAAATCCAAACAGAACCTGGACCTTTTTGCTATGCTTACTTCTAACCACTAGAAAATATTTTTTTGAAAATAATATTTGACGCGCCAAACATTAAAAAACGCTTTTCGGAAAATATTTTTAGATGATAACCAAACACTGGAAAATATTTTATTTTCCAGAAATAATTTTGTTGACGGTCGATTTTCGTTCCAAGGGCGGTTCCGGAAAATCACACCTCAAACAATCTCCTCTCAATTGTGAATTTGTTTGGTCCGAGAACTAAAGGCAAACTTAGCAAAAGATGAAATAACACAGATATAACAAAGGGTTTAACGTTGTTAGGCCGAATGGATCCAACCAACGTCCACATGCACAAAGGAAAATGAAGTTTTATAACGTGGTCGGGTTTGACCGACCTGCCTATCTCTTGAGCTCGTCTGACCGACCTCTTACAAGCTCACTCTTACACTTAAGTCTTTTTGTTCTTTTTGTACAAGTTATGTGAGAACTAGATTTTTCGTCAACCCCTACAAAGAACTCCCAATAAATTTATATTATATGGCAAAATCTAATGTTCCCTTATCTTTATAACTTCAGCCACGTGAATCTGCCCATGCCATGTAGGCTCTCTATCCCAACTACTCTGCCAACTGTCACCTTACCACCTGTAACTCTGCCATCTGAACTTCATTAAATGATGTTACTCTTGATAACTACCACACATTGTCTGCCTATGCCATCCCATACTCCAACCACTCCCACGCTGTAACTTGTGTCAGAAGATAAACCTGCAATATGCCATAATCACATCAGGCTTTTTGGAGAATGTAAGTTCCTATGCATGACTCATGTTACTCGGACCTGACCATGCCGTTATAAATTCGACCCGCTCTACCAGGTCAGAAACCGAAGCAATAGCTCCCCTGGCTTGCCGAGCTGTCAGGCCGGGTCGGTCCCGAGGATTTAACTCACTTCGCTTCTATGACATCTTTACACCTCGGGTTATGTGACAAATGTGAATCGACCCCGACCTTTTCGCTGGGTCGGATGCCCCTATGCCATAGGCTCGGCCCTCTGAATCTTGAAAATGGAAATCCCTTTTATGCCATCCTTATACTCCTAGGGACCATTGGGCCCAAAAATCACCATCAATATTTGTCCCATAGTTCTTGGTATCAACGAGTTGATGAGTTGATGCCAGGAACTATAATGGTGGGGTGAATGCATACTGGCCTTGGGTCTGCATCTCATCATCAAACTATCATAGCCTCATCGGCCATGACCCGGTCGGCTCTCTAGCTGTCATGTTCTCGGGTCGGTAAGTTACTCATACTGTTAGAGTTGGTGCTCGGAGTGCCAATCCAGATCGTATTTATGTCCGATTCATGAATACAAATAATTAATTTTTCCATAATATTACTTACTTAATGGTAACACCTATTGTTTTTATATACTTATTCAATCTAATTACGATTAGATTGAAACTAAATATGATTTAGTGATATGTATATATTAGACAAAGACCCTAGGATTTGCAACGTAGTTTGTAATTGACATTGAGAAACGTCACTATAAGTTGTATTTTCTCAAATAAAGGTCCTGGTTAAGATTTACTGACACAGGTCGGTTAGTAAAATCCGCTGAGACCAGTACATGTCGAATATCGTGACTTGGTCCGATAGTTTATCCCAATGAACCATGAGTCTCGGGAGACTCGTATAGACATGTAGGTATTTATTTGATAAACACTGAACGACTCACCAAAGATTTCCTAATAGATGGCACACCAACGTCAATAGGAATCTTCTCGAGTCGAGTAGCATATTGGTCATTCGACTTGAGATACCACTGCAGATATATGAGATATCCTCCACACTTTGATAGCAGTCACGTCACCGATCTATTTAGATCAGAGCTCCGCCTGTTCGTTGGGTGTTGAATGATGCTCATGATATCCTGTGAGTATCAAATAGAATCCGCCAATCCTGTGTATAGGGCATATGTATCATATACGTATTTGCGATCTAGTAAATCCATGGCCGTGGTATACTTCAGAAGTGAGTTTCGAGTGTTATTTAGAGATCGTAAATTTAAAAGTCGATTATATTATACCTTAGGGATTTGGCGTTTCTATCTATATCCCCGGTATAATATTGATAGCCTGTGACGGAAGGATTATAAGTATGCAATGACCTCGACTTGCATAGTTTAGCGAGATTATCTGTGGTCGTCATAATTCATGAGTGGGTGAATTATGGACATGAAATTGGATTCCGTGACGGATAAACCTAAACTTAGAGACTCCCACAATATGAAGTGTACTCGTTGAGCACTTGGGCAACACGTTATGAATAATACAAATTATTCATAATACTTCATCGGATTAAATGAGTTAATTTGAATCGTTTAAACTTTAAACGGTTAAACGAAAATACATGCATTAGGGGCATTTCGGTTGACCGGTGCGTAATCACATGCGTATAACGCAAGCGCACGTATCATTCAAGTAGTATAAAAAGTATTGATCCCATGAGGACTTAATACCTAAACTATTAATTTATGAATCCAAATTTTTACAAGTATCTAATGGATTGGTTGTTTGTTTGGATGATGATTTTAAATTTAAAATAAGTAAAAATAGTGCGAAAGTAAATTGAAGAAAATTCAAGATTATTAAACTATCCAGGGTTGTGAATCTTTCCAATATCTTTTTAAAGATGAAGTGGTTATTTTACGTTTGTGTAATATATTAGTTTACTAACCTGTAACACGAAATTCTGCAAAAGCCTCTATCGATGGTCAGATGGAAATACCCACTGTAACCCAATTAAATCACATGTCTATGTCAACCAAGTTACCTGAATTCATTAAGATTAAGTTCCAATTATGGCTACCCCCACTCGACATGTATATGTCTATCCTGTAAGGAAATCTATTAAAGGGTTATCTATCCTCAAGGAAGATCATGGGCTTTTAATGTTAGTGTGTCCTACACATGCCAAGGATCTCTAAAAAAGATTAAAGTGTGAATAAAACAAGTGGAGTTGCGGAAATACTCACTTTGAACGGATGAGAAATTTCAAAATTTTCCAATGGATGTAGAAGCTCCAAGCTTTGTGTTGAGTTCCAAACCCTTGGGTGAGTTTCCCTATCACCTTAAATTGACTCCCAAAGTGCTAGCTTTCTCAAATTTTGAAAAAAAAATTTCTCTCCAAGAGTGAGCAAGAATCGACACAGAGAGAGGGAAATGATGAGTGAATAGTAAAGTGTTTTGGTTGTTGTGTGAAATAAATAATCCAATTACTTTTTGCCAACTACTTACATCATATATAATGACAAGTTTGTTGGACAATTATGACTCATAACATCACTATTTTGTAAAGGACATGGTGTTCTTGTACAAAATTAACTATGTGACAAAGGAAATTGCTCTTTTATCATTTGTAATTGGATTGCCTGGATATATAAATGATAAAAGTCCATATGATTAGTACCAGATTAACAAGATATGAGACAGTATTAATCCACGAAAGGTTTAATCATTAAATATCCCTAGTCGTAGTATTATCGAGACTGGACATCGATAATGCGGAATAGGCTAGTATTACACTTGTGCGCGTTATGGAAGCTTAAAGACATAGTTCTCATATATTTAAGTATATGATACTTATGCAAGTGTAATAGGAGGTTCTATTTACCGATGGTACGAGAATAGCTTCGCTCTAGATAGACCCCTCAGAATCCCATTGGTAGTATGACTATGTGTCTATGGGAATCCGAATCAGGGTAGGTGTATTTGGTCTTAACCTGAGACTTGCATCGCTAATACTTGCGACAATCAGTATACTTTGGTTTTGGTCATCCGAGGCTTTAACAAGTTCTGTGTACGCCTCTTTTGGGTATACTGAGAATCGTAGTGTATTGGGTGCGATGTTAAGATGGAAATATCACTTCAGTCATATGGAGATGATGATCACACAGGGATACAGAACTGGTACTCTTAAGTACTGCAGTCATCAGGATAATATGACTAGTTCATGATTATCCGATTATAGAGACTAGGTCCTAGTGATCCGATATATGCTTCGTACGGGGTAGACACAATTCCAGCCCCAGGCCTAGCATGTGACATCCGGTACTAGATCGTAATACGCAATACTTAGTATGCTACGCCTGATAAAGATTTTATATTCATTTAAAGAATATTTCTGGAGAATTGGGTAGACACGGTGCTTTGCTAGAAGCCAACTATGTCTTGTAAATCGATAAGAACGTGGTACCGGGTACGCACGTGTTCGGATAGTCCAATGACCGTATTTACTGCCAACATATCCAGTGATCTCTTGGGTCGCTTCCCGAAGATTCACCGATGAGATTTGACTCGAACAGAATTAATCTGAGATTAATTATGAGAGAGAAAATTAATCTGGGATTAATTACGGCAAGAATTAATCTGGGATTAATTATCAGAGAAAGAATTAATATGAGATTAATTGCGTCGAGAATTTATCTGGATTAAATTCGTCGAGAGGAGAGAACGCGATTAATTTGGAATTAATCGGTAAAATAAATTAATAGTGAAATTGGATTTCTCTATTTAATTTATTTAATTGGGCTAAAATAATATATTAGATATATTACATTATTATTTAATTAAATTGGATTTAATTACGTCGCAACGGAAAATTCGTTTAATCAGATTAAATGAACCCTAGCTCGGAGTGTGTTGAGCAAGCCCACTTGAATTTTGAATTTAAAGTGGGGCCCACCAACTTACATCGACTTGACACTTGACTTACATCAAGTAGTCATAAGTGTGATGGAAGTTGTTGGCTATTATAAATGTGGCATTTTATTACACAAACGCAAGTCAACTTAAGTGATATGTTTTGGAAACAAAAAATCACTATTCATTCTCTCCTCCAAGCCTCCAAAACCATGAGTTTCATCCTCTCCCCATGGAATTTTGTTGCAAAATTTCTACTTGCTAGCACATTAAGGAGTCAAAATAAGGTGATAGGGAAACTCATCCTTGAGTTTGGAACAACAAAGAAAGCTTGGAGCTTCCGAAATACAAAGAAAAAGTCTTGAAACTCATCCGATCAATGTGAGTATTTCCGCAACTCTCTTTGATTTATTCACACACAAATCATCTTAGAGATCTTGTGGCTTGTTCTAGGAACACTAACATTGGTATCAGAGTGAGATCTAAGTTTGATTTGAACCTAGGGTTTATATACTTTAATTTGGGATTTTTTGGCTTGGAGCTTGATTTGCCTAAATTGATGGTTGAGTTATATTTATATGATGTTGAATTGGATTTGTACATTGTTGGAATTGAGAAAAAAAATTGATTAGATAAAAAATCCCCAATTCCTTAGCATGGCCGAATTTATGCCCTAGTATTGCTCATGGTTCATTTTGAAATTTAACAATTGGATATGTTAATTACATGAAATGAATATTAATTGTTGGTTTAATTGGATTGAAATCGGAATTGAATGTTATTTCATGATGATTGCCGTGAATGGAGCATGTTAGGAAGAATTGATTTCGCTTCAATTTGTGTTGGACATGAATTGGAATTAAAGAGCATGATTAATTGAATTAATTAGTGTTTTGGAAATATTAGATTAATTAATTAATTATGTTAATTACACTTGAATTGAATTAATATGTAATTTAGAATAATGTATTAATTTAATTGTAGTATTGGGTTGGATCCAATTGGGCCTAAAACCATTTCCATAAAGTCCAAATATGACTTTGGGCCTTTAATAATTTAATTGGGCCTAATGGGCCTAAATTGATTTTGTGGCATAGGGTGATTCCTAAATTGGGCCTTGACATCTTGGGTTTGATCTATAATGGCTAAAGCCCATGCCTAAAGAATTAATTAAAAGCCCATTAGACTTTAATTAAATAGTATTGGATACTAATTGGGCATTTGAGACCCATGAAGATTGGATTTGGAATCCAAGTCTAAAAGACACTATTAAAAGTGTAATTATTTAATTTGGAATTAAAATGAATTAGTATTGGATACAATTTAAATTGGATTTAAAATTGTAGTTCGATATAATTCAAGAATACGTACTTTGAGTATTTTTCTTAAACGAGTTGGACTCGCGCAAATCAAATCGTTATTTGAACATTGGATGGTCATTAATTCAAAGATTAATTAATTGGATTAGATTGATTGAATAACATGTATGAATACATGGATGTATTTGTATGAATAATGTATATCAGATGAATATTAGAAGGGTGATGGCAATTTTGGAAATTGTTGTAATAAATTTAGAATTTATTAAATTGGACCTACGTGTCCACCCTATTGTCTCTATTCTCTTTGTATTTCTCTTCTCACCAATTCTCCTAAATGTAAATGAGGTTTCTTTAGAAGTATTATGTAATTGGGTAGAAGTATGAATAGTGCTAGCGAGAGAGAGGAAATAGAGAGATTTGTTATAGGAACAAATTTGTTATATATCCATCTGTATATCATTATTAATTTATTTAGCGCCTTATTATGCTTTTAGAATGCATGCTTAAGGGTGTATGATGAGACCTAATCAAAGATAATAAATTGGTTGCCAATTTACGTGAAAAACCCTCATTCAATATTAAGCGTTTTTCCTTCCATTGAGTGGTTCCTCTCAAGATCCAAGATTGACATTGGTTCGTTGGCCAAAGTCAAGACCTTTGTCATCGCGGATGTGTTTGAACCACGTAAGCTTTGTTACATATCGCGTGTCTTGGGCAGTTGTGACTTGTTGGCCAAAGTCAAGGTCACTTCTTGTTCATAGACCTCGATTACGAAGCTTTCCCACTGTCAATGGGTCGCGCTTAACTAGAATCATTAAGCTTGTTGAGCTAAAGCCAATGCTTAGTTGATTTAGAGGAAAAATGTTAGGAAATATATTGGATATATTTACATATATTGGCTATATGTTTCGGACTTGGAGGTCCACCTACTGGGTCTAGGAATTGGATGAGATCCAATTGATCTTAGAGATCTACCTAGTTAAGTTTCATACAGCTTGTTGGCTAAAGTCAAGGTTGTGTGTTATTTAACGGGATCCTAGCCCACTAGGAAATTAGGTTTCCCGAGTACTCCACAGAGGGTTAGAGGCTCGCCGAAAATTAGTGGGAGACAAGTATTAAATTTGCAATTTCGTTTAAATACTTTCCAATATGCGCTCATTTTAATTTATCGTTGTTATAAATATATTATTTGGACTAATATTGAATATTGCTTTCTTTAAACATTTAGACTGTACAAGACACTACTTAATTTGTAGTTGGTTATATAATTGGACTATAGTAATCATTAATTTGAATGTAACCGATCATTTATATCTGATTATATAGTTGTACTATAGTAATAATTATATTTGATTGTACCCAAAATCGTTGATTGAATAGTTGGACTATTGCAATCGAGATGGCTGGAAAGATTAGTGTTAGGGACATCATCATGAGCGATAATCTCTTTAACGGCGTAAATTTTACAGATTGGGAAATGAATCTCAGGATAGTCCTATGAGTTGAGAAGTTACTCTATTGGATAGAGAAACCTCTCGGGCTTGAGCCCGGAGTTGAACAAATAGTACAACATGAGTTTTAGAAGACTCATTGTGATGATAACTTTAGTGCTCAATCCGTCATGCTTGCTGCAATGACACCTTAATTTCGTCGTCAGAATAAAAGATTGGATCCTTATAGTATGATGTTGAAATTGAAGGATCTTCACAGATCTAATCTTAGATCTCAGAAGTATGAATTGTAAAAAAAGCTCTTTCGCTCGCGTATGTCAGAGGGTACATATTTCGAGTGCTAGGTGTCGCAGATGATTGCTGACATCGAACAGCTAGGTTAGCTGGGCATTACCCTACGAGGCCGAGACTTCCATAGATTTGATCTTATAGTCTCTGCCCGAATGCTGGGGCGGGTTCATCTTGAACCAAGAGAAAACTCTTGGAGAGTTAATGGCTATGCTCAAGGAGGCAGAGCCAGAGCTTCCAAAAGGGCAAGAAGTGCAAATCACATCTTACTTCGACATCCTAGAAGGCCAGACTTAGCCGAAGTTCTGGGGGTGTGAAGAAAAAAGGGCAAAGGCAAAATCGTCACTGTCTTCTGGGGAGAAAAAAAGACATATCCCAAGATGTCTACCTAAACTGTGGAAAACGGGGTCAGTGGAAGCGTGACTGCCGTATGGACAAGGCAGACATGAAGGAAGTGAAGGCGGGCAAGGCTCCGACTTCAGATATGTTTGTTATTGTAATAAACGTGTGAACTACTGATTTTAAAAATTGGATTTTTGATACTGAATATGGTACATACATATATACTGATGTGCGGGATCTGCTGATTAGCAAGAGACTGGCTTCAGATGAGATCGACCTGTGAGTCAGAAACAGGACGAGAGTCGCTGTTTTGGCTGTGGGAACCTAAGTTTTGGAATTGCCCTTTGGGCATGTACTTAAATTAGGAAACTGTTATAATGTACCTAGTTTGACTAGAAATATTATCTCTATATTTAGTTTAACCCATTGTGGGTATACCTTTTTGTTCCAAAACACCGGGTGTTTTGTTTATAAAGATGATATTGAGATATACACATTAGATGTGAATAACAATATTTATATTTTGAATATAAATGAATCTCAAATATATAATATGACAAACAAAAGGCTCAAACTGTGTAAATCAGATGAGACTTATTTGTGGCATTGTTGTCTAGGACGCATTAACAAGACTTGTATATCCAATCTTTTGAATAATGGATACATGGACAGATTTGATCCTAATTCAAATGACGTCTACGAATCTTGTTTATTAGGCAAAGTGCCTAAAACGCCTTTTAGCGGTAAAGGGTGTTCGTGCCACCGAGCTGTTTACCCATCGTTCATGGTGACGTATGTGGGCCCATGTCTAGCTAGTCTAGAGGTGGTTATGAATACTTTGTAACCTTTACAGATGTTGCATCGCATTTTGGTTATGTGTATCTTATGAAACACAAGTAGGAAACTTTTGATAAATTCAAAGAGTTTCGACACGAAGTAGAAAAACAGACGGGTAAAAGTATTAAGACATTACAGTTGGACCGTAGTGGAAAATACTTGAGCAATAAGTTTCTCGATTACTTGAAAGAGTATGATATTCTTTCACAGTAGACTCTTCCCGGAACACCTCAGTCGAGTGGTATGTCCGAACGGAGAAACCGAACTTTGTTGGACATGGTTAGGTTAATGATGAGTCGCATTGAGCTACCAATTCCCTTCACGGGATACGCATTGAACAATGCAATACTTATTTTGAATAAGGTTCTGTTAAAGTGTGTTAGACAGACTCCATATGAAATATGGACAGGAAAGAAACCAGGTTTCTCATTCCTGAAGATTTTGGCATACTGGGCATGTTAAACGTTTGGATGGTACCAAACTAGAACCCAAATCGGATAAGTGCCTATTTGTAGGTTATCATAGGGAAACTAATTCCACAACTCACAAGAGAACAAAGATATTTGTTGCTCTCTATGCGATTTTCCTAAGAGGAATACCTAAATGCAGTGGTAAGTGGGAAGAAAGTAGAACTCTATGAAAATCAGAGTAATACTATTCCTGACACCGATCCATAACGAAACACGAACAGTTCATCAGGGATGAGACTGTTCCACAATCTTCTAATACACAAGAATCGCGTAGGTCGAAGAGAGTTAGAAAACAACTTAAGAGGTATTAGTTTCTGATCTCACCTCATGTAGACATTAGTCTTATTGAGGATAATTAACAGACTACGTATGAGGAAACGATACAAGGTATCGACTCCGGTTTATGGCAAAATTCCATGAAGTCCGAGATGGATTCCATGTATATCAATCGAGTTTGGATACTGGTTGATGCACCAGAAGGCATTGTACCTATTGGTAGCAAATGGGTTTTCATGGTGAAGACAAACATGGATGCCAATATACAAACGTACAAAGCTAGGCTTGTAGCGAAAGGGTATCGTCATCAACATGGTGTCAATTACGATGAAATCTTTTACCTGTTGCCATGATTAAATCCATTCGGATAATGCTTGCTATTGCTGTATATTTCATAAAGAAATATGGCAAATGGTCGTCAAAACCGCTTTCCTTAATGGAAACTTTTTGGAGGATGTTTTATACAACATCCTGACGGTTTTGTCATGCCGAAACATGCAAATAAGGTTTGCAAGTTAAATCGATCCATTCATGGATTGGAACAAACATTATGTTCTTAAAGTCAACGTTTTGATGAGATCATAATGGTATATAGTTTCATTCAAAACAAAGATAATTCTTGTGTATATAAGAAGGTTAGTGGGATCGCACTGACATTGGATGTCCTAAACATTGATGATGTATTATTTCTTGGAAATAACATTCCCATGTTAACAATCGGTGAAAGCTTGGCTTTCATTAAAATTCTCCATGGAATTCTTGGGAGATATAACCTTTATTCTAGGAATAAGGATATATTGAGATAGGTCTAAAAATGTTGGCACTCTCCGAGAACTCATAATGTGACAAACATGTACACGAACTGGTGTCTCATATGCTTTGAGCATATGGAGTCACAATCAGGCCGATCCAGGTGATGGTCACTGGATTGATGTTAAGAATATCCTTAAGTATCTTGGATGAACTAAGGATGCTTTCTTAATCTGTGGAGAAGGAGAACTTGAGGTGATTGGGTTCCCCGACGCAAGTTTCCTAACCGATAAAGATGACTTTAAGTAGCAAGCAGGGTACGTAATTTTGTTTGAACAACGAAATAGTGAGCTGGAAATCTTCCAAGCAAGATAATGTTACCGATTCAACAAAAAGCGGATTATATTACTGCAGCTGAGGCAGAAGAAGAAGCATTTTCGATCTATAAAATTCCTAATTAGATTAGGAAGCAGTTCTGCTAGCAGCTGAGCTGGGCTACAACACAGGCTAAGGAATTACGGTCTCATCATTGATCCAAGTATGTACTTCGACGATTTTATCTGATTTGAGAGATCATACATCGTGGCGATATGATGATCTAATAAATCGCATCAGATGATAACCTTACAGATCCGCTGATGAAAGCGATATCTCAGCATAAGCATGAGCGACCCGTACATAGTTCAGGTGTTGGACACTTGAGTGATTGACTATAGGCCAAGTGGGAGATTGTTGGACATTTATGACCCATAGCATCACTATTTTGTAAATGACATGGTTTTCTTGTACAAAATTAACTATGTGACAAAGGAAATTGCTCTTTTATCATTTGTAATTGGATTACCTGGATATATAAATGATAAAAGTCCATATGATTAGTACCAGATTAATAAGATATGAGACATTATTAATCCACGAAAGGTTTAATCATTAAATATCCATAGTCGTAGTATTATCGAGACTGGACATCAATAATGCGGAATAGGCTAGTATTACACTTGTGCGCGTTATGGAAGCTTAACGGCATAGTTCTCATATATTTAAGTATAAGATACTTATGCAAGTGTAATAAGAGGTTCTATTTACCGATGGCACGGGAATAGCTTCGCTCTGGATAGACCCCTCGGAATCCCATTGGTAGTATGACTATGTGTCTATGGGAATCCGAATCAGGGTAGGTGTATTTGGTCTTAACCTGAGACTTACATCGCTAATACTTGTGACAATCAGTATACTTTGGTTTTGGTCGTCTGGGGCTTTAACAAGTTCTGTGTACGCCTCTTCTGGGTATACTGAGAATCGTAGTGTATTGGGTGTGATGTCAAGATGGAAGTATCACTTCAGTCATATGGAGATGATGATCACGCATGGATACATAACTGGTACTCTTAAGTACTGCAGTCATCGGGATAATATGACTAGGTCATGATTATCTGATTATAGAGACTAGTTGCTAGTGATCCGATATATGCTTCGTACGGGGCAGAAAAAATTCCAGCCCTAGGCCTAGCATGTGACATTCGGTACTAGATCGTAATACGCAATACTTAGTATGCTACGCCTGATAAAGATTATATATTCCTTTAAAGAATATTTCTGGAGAATTGGGTAGGCACAGTGCTATGCTATAAGCCAACCATGTCTTGTAAATCGGTAAGAACGTGATACCGGGTACACAAGTGTTCAGATAGTCCGATGACCGTATTTACTGCCAACATATCCAGAGATCTCTTGGGTCGCTTCCCGAAGATTCACCGATGAGATTTGACTCGAACAAAATTAATCTGGGATTAATTATGAGAGAGAAAATTAATCTGGGGTTAATTATGGTAAGAATTAATCTGTGATTAATTATCAAAGAAAGAATTAATCTGGGATTAATTGCGTCGAGAATTTACCTGGGATTAAATTCTTCGAGAGGAGAGAACGCGATTAATTTGGAATTAATTGGTAAAATAAATTTTTAGTGAAATTGAATTTCTCTATTTAATTGGGCTGAAATAATATATTAGATATATTAATTGAAATTGGATTTCAATGCGGAATTAAAATTGGATTTTAATTCGTGCGAACGAATTAATTTGGAATTAATTTGCGCGAGCGACTTTCGTAGTAATTTTGCGAGGCATTATTATTTAATTAAATTGGATTTAATTACGTCGCAACATAAAATTCGTTTAATCGGATTAAACGAACCTGAGCCCGAAGTGTGTTGAGGAAGCCCACTTGAATTTTGAATTTAAAGTGGGGCCCACCAACTTACATCAACTTGACACTTGGCTTACATCAAGTAGTCATAAGTGTGATGGAAGTTGTTGGCTATTATAAATGTGGCATTTTATTACACAAACACAAGTCAACTTAAGTGATATGTTTTGGAAACGAAAAATCACTATTCATTCTCTCCTCCAAGCCTCCAAAACCGTGAGCTTCATCCTCTCCCCATGGAATTTTGTTGTAAAATTTCTACTTGCTAGCACATTAAGGAGTCAAAAGAAGGTGATTGGGAAACTCATCATTGTGTTTGGAACAACAAAGAAAGCTTGGAGCTTCCGAAATACAAAGAAAAAGTCTTGAAACTCATCTGATCAATGTGAGTATTTCCACAACTCTCTCTGATTTATTCACACACAAATCATCTTAGAGATCCTTGGCATGTTCTAGGAACATTAACAAAGTTGATGTAAGTTGTGGGTCCCACCCAATTTAAATTCCAAATCTAAGTTGGCTTACACAACACACTTTGGGCCCGGGTTCTTTTAATCCGATTAAACAAATTTTCCGTCGCGACATAATTAAATCTAATTTAATTAATAATAATGCCTAGAAAAATTATTACGATAGTCGCTTACGAATTAATTCCAAATTAATTCATTCACCCGAATTAAAATCCAATTTTAATTCCGCATTGAAATCCAATTTTAATTAATCTATCCGATATATTATTTAATCGATTAATTCCAAATTAATCGTGTTCTCTCTTCTAGACGAATTTAATTCATGATAAATTCTTGCCGTAATCAATCCCAGATTAATTTTCTCTCTCATAATTAATCCCAAATTAATTCCGTTTGAGTCAAATGTCATTGGTGAATCTTTGGGAAGCGACCCAAGAGATTCATGGATATGTTGGAAGTAAATACGGTCATCGGACTATCCGAACACGTGCGTATCCCGTACCACGTTCTCACCGATTTACAAGACATGGTTGGCTTCTAGCAAACATATTGCCTACCCAATTCTCCAGAAATATTCAACGAGGAATATATAATTTGTATCAGGCGTAGTATACAAATTATTGTGTAATACGATCCAGTATCAGATGTCACATGCTAGGCCTAGGGCTGGCTCTGTGTCTGCCCTATACGAAGCATATATCAGATCATTAGCAACTAGTCTCTGTAATCGGATAATCATGACCTATTCATACTATCACGATAGCTGCAGCATTTAAGAGTACTAGTTCTGTATCATGTGTGATCATCATCTGCATATGACTAAAGTGATACTTCTATCTTGACATCACACCCAATACACTACGATTCTCAGTAAACCCAGCAGAGGCGTACACATAACATGTTAAAGCTCCAGACGACCAAAATCAAAGAAAACTGATTGTCACAAGTATTAGCGATGCAAGTCTCAGGTTAAAGACCACATACACCTACCCTGATTCAGATTCCCATAGACACATAGTCATACTACTAATGGGATTCCGATGGGTCTATCCAGAGCGAAGCTGTTCCCGGTCTAATGGCTAACAGAACCTCTTATCACACTTGCATAAGTATCCAATACTTAAATATATGAGAACTATGCCGTTAAGCTAATACTAGTCTATTCCGCATTATCGATGTTCAGTCTCGATAATACTACGATTAGGGATATTTAATGATTAAACTGTTCGCGGATTAATACTGTCTCATATCTTATTAATCCGATTTAACCATATGGACTTTTATCATTTATATATATCCAAGTAATCCAATTACAAAATGATAAAATAGCAATTTCCTTTGTAACATAGTTAATTTGTACAAAGACACAATGTCTTTTACAAATAGTGATGCTATGTGTCATAATTGTCCAACAATTAAGTCTAAGGCTGAAACCTAAAATTACTTTGTCAAGTTAATTTTAAGTTTACCAAATCAATCTTATTAGTGGCCAGTTAACAAGAAACATTAAGCTTATGACTTAATAAGTAAACTTTTATATTACCCAAACTATAATATAACCCATTATAAACCGGTGATATTGAAATTCATCACAACCCCAAATAACGGGTTTTGCTATGACACATATTTACGGCTAATAAAAAATTAAATAAAGTAATTGACATAAAGTAAATGATGGAAAGTAAGCCTTTATATTAGCTGTGTATGTTGATAATACCTGTCAACTTAGCATATGGAGATTCATTTTAATCGGTTTTAAGGAGAATTCACAAATTAAATAATTTAAAAGGAAATAAATAAAAATTAACTTGTTTTGAAATAGGCTGAGATACGTCTCATAAGTGGAAATTCCTTACACAGCTATCTCACACCAATTTCGTCTGATTAATCAAATTAAAAACACTAATACAAAATATTTTTTTTTTTTCGAAAATTTTTGACTAAAAACCAAATAAAAACAACATAATAAAAACAAGATTCTAGTCAACTATTCCCCTCCCCCAAACCTAAATGAGACATTGTCCCAAATGTCTTAAAAAGTAGAAGAAGAGTTTAGAGACAGTACCTGGTTAGCTGAAATTCTACATCTAAAATAAAGAATTAAAGGTTAAGATCCAGATTTATCCGACGCTTCTTACCATGATCATTATCAGACCAATTTATCTTGGAAAAGATATGGTTAATTTGTGGTTCAAAGGCTAAAATTTGGTCAATTAAATCTTGGGTAGTTCTGGCAGTAAAAAGGAGTTCTTTTACAGGCTTTGACACGAACCCATTTCTCCGGACATCATCAAGAAATACACAAAGAAAATCCTAAAATCCATCAGCATTAAATAGTCCAATCGGTTTCTGTTGTATGTTCAAGTTCGCCCAAGATAACACTGTAAAAATTTCCTCCATCGTACCCAAACCACCTGGCAAAGTAATAAAAGCATCAGCATAGTTAATCATTTCTATCAGTCGTTCAGACATACCTGACACAATAAGTTCTTCTCCATTGATGGTCCTATAATATTCGCTTCTGCCAAAGGTTTTGGGATGATTCCCAAGACTTGACTGCCTCCCTCCTGTACAGCCCTTGAAACGATCCCCATTAGTCCAAGATTGCCACCGCCATATACTAAGTGCATAATCCTCTCAGCTATGACTCTACCCAATTCATGTATTGCTCCAACGTATTCTGGCTTAGAACCAACACTAGTACTGCAAAATACACAGATGTTTACAACTCGTCTTCTTGAAGTGGCTTCCATTATTATATGTTTCTTTCTCAAATCTGGATTCCTTCAAAAGTGCAATGTTGAGTTGAATTTATAACACCTGAAAAAGGGTGAGTAATAATAGCACTAATACCTACCAAATGAAAATTATTATCTAAATAGTAAAATATATCGTGAAAGTCAAAAAGTTTGGATCCTGTCGGAGAAAATAAAAGAAAATGACAAAACAAATCATAATTATTAGATTTATACAAATAGAAAATATTATTTACAAAATGTAACGGCTTGAATGACGTCTATGCGTCAAGGACAAGCTTCCCATCCAATTTTCTTATAAATTCTCAAACAAGGTCTTTTAGAGTCAGATTCCCGAGACTGAATTGTTGTATTTCTTTTCGAAATTATGTATATAATATGTGAATTGCATGATGCACATATCCATTGGAATGCGTCTCAAGAGTCTTAGATATGTCATCTAAAGACTCCTTACTCAAGCCATCCTTAATGAATTTAATTTTATCTTCACGGTTATCAGACACTATTCCTAAAGAACGACAACGAGTATTACATGTCATGCGAGCACATTTATAACAAACACCCATTCTTTTAGCTATTCTCTTTTTAGCATAGGCGTTTTTTCCTAAACCATGCAGATATGAAACAAAAGAGTCAGAGGACTCACCTGCCAATCGAACCCGTGCTTCAATAATCCAAGAAATGTCATTAGGAATACCTTTGATCATCAGTAGTCCCATCTGTTCCAAGCGAGCTTTGTAGACTTTCATCAGAGAGTTTTGAGGGAGAGAAGGAAATTATTTGTGAAGATTTGCGAGAACGTCTTCCATCGTGAAATGAATTTACTTGTAAAAATTAAACACACAAAAATAAAACACACTAGATCACAATATATACACAAATTTCATGGGTTGCCTTCCTGCTAGCGCTAAGTTTAAAGTCGTCAGCTAAACATGACTGCCCGAACGTTAGGCTGGTGTGGGAACACAGCTACCTGGGCGACGCGTGCTGTCCTAGGCTCGTGGCCTAGTTGGGAGTACGGAATGCCACAGGGGACTAAACCGGAGAATGATGGAGTCGCCACCCGGTGTGAACCGGGAAAATGAGATTTAAGGCCGCACTCACCCTTCGCAAGGGAAGACCTCAAACCGTTGGGTTCGGAATGGTCCCTTACTCATGTCACTTGTAATGAAAGGATTTATGTGATAATTTAATCAAGCTTAAGTAACACTTATTTCCAAGCGTATCATGCTTCTAAATTCCCATACACAAAATAAAACTTATGCACACATTCCACATATATCTCACATCTAAAATTGCATGTTTAAAAATATATCAAAGTAGCAACGAACATACAACTTCATTGGCATATTACATTCAAGAAAACACAAGCACACGTATTAACCATACCAGCACACATATGGGCACTTTTCCAAGTGGTACGTGGAATTGTATCCCAAGTACAGACCGCACTACCGTCCATTCGGAATCGGCTACGGAATTTATGTCTGGGTTTCCATCCGATATACCGCAAGAAATAATACTCAAATGTTATCATGACATAAGCATATGAATTGTAATACATTAAACACGTTCGTATTCATACATGTGTGGATAGCTACTAGGAAAACTATACTCAAATGTTATCATGACATAATTCAGTGGGTGCACATTCGCGTAGCGTTCGAGAACGCGTGCGAACGGTAAACAGAAGGTTCGCGTTCGTGTAGCGTCCGAGAACGCATTCGAACGAAACCAGACCTGATGCATTATGAAATTAAGAAAGTGCGTGTGCGTTCGCATAGCGTTCGAGGACGCGTGCGAACGGTAAACAGAAGGTTCGCGTTCGTGTAGCGTCCGAGAACACGTTCGAACGGAACCAGACCTGATGTATTATGAAATTAAGAAAGTGCGTGTGCATTCGCGTAGCGTTCGAGAACGCGTGCGAACGGTAAATAGAAGGTTTGCGTTCGTGTAGCGTCCGAGAACGCGTTCGAACGGAACCAGACCTGATGCATTATGAAACTAAGAAAGTGCGTGTGCGTTCGCGTAGCGTTTGAGAACGCGTGCGAATGGTAAACAGAAGGTTCACGTTCGAGTAGCGTCCGAGAACGCGTTCGAACGGAACCAGACCTGATGCATTATGAAACTAAGAAAGTGCGTGTGCGTTCGCGTAGCGTTTGAGAACGCGTGCGAACGGTAAACAGAAGGTTCGCGTTCGTGTAGCGTCCGAGAACGCGTTCGAACGGAACCAGACCTGATGCATTATGAAACTAAGAAAGTGCGTGTGCGTTCGCGTAGCGTTCGAGGACGCGTGCGAACGGTAAACAGAAGGTTCGCGTTCGTGTAGCGTCCGAGAACGCGTTCGAACGGAACCAGACCTGATGCATTATGAAACTAAGAAAGTGCGTGTGCGTTCGCGTAGCGTTTGAGAACGCGTGCGAACGGTAAACAGAAGGTTCGCGTTCGTGTAGCGTCCGAGAACGCGTTCGAACGGAACCAGACCTGATGCATGCAACACAAAGAATAAAGATGACAATGTCAAATTCAATATGTCCGATCAAATGTATCTCGCATTCGACTGAACATACATTAACCGGCGCGGCAAAGCATCGTGGTAAAGGGCTTTAACCCCTTCCCATAGGGGATTTCACATCACACTTACTAAGTTCATGCGCTCGACTGAATCATGCATACAAAGAATTAAAAGCAATAATATTAAACATAGTGTGCCCGATTGAACGTATCTTGTATCCAACCGAACACACATCAACCGGCGCGGCAAAGTATCGTGGTAAAGGGCTTTAGCCCCTCCCCATAGGGGATCTCACATCACACTTACTAAGCCCATGCGCTCGATTGAATCATGCATACGAAAATAAAGACAATCATATCAAACTAAGTATGCCCGATTGAACGTATCTCGCATTCAACCGAACACACATCAATCGATGCGGCAAAGCATCGTGGTGAAGGATTTTAAGCCCTCCAATTAGGGGACCTTTCATCGCACTTACTAAGCCCATGCACTCGATCGTATCATACACAAATAAGCAACATACAGAATTCAAGTAACAAGAAAATAGGTAAACCAATCCAACATGAAACAAAGGAAGGTGCCGTTTACTCAAGTGGTACGTTGAGTTGTATCCCAAGTACAGACCGCACTACCGTCCATTCGGATTCGGCTACGGAATTTACGTCTGGGTTTCCATCCTATATACCACAAGAGACGACCCTCTTCCATTCATCCAATACCCACAACGCACATCATACACAAACAATATTCAACAAAAGAGTAAAGTACAGTCGAAATAAATAACAAGAATCAAAAGAGGATGAATGTGGGAAGTACCCTCAGGTCTAACCTTTTAAGCCGTCTCTCGGACTCGCGTTCTACGAAGATTAAAAGGGGGTAAAGCTCCGCAACTTTTCTGGTTCACTGGTTTTCCTCTTCCTTCGCTGTTCGGCCGCTCAAGCTACTGTTCCGACTCCGTTTTGCTGCTGTTTCCTTGTGGTTTTTCTGCCGTTTCCTCTGTGTCCTCTGCTTACTGTTTGTGGACTGTTTTGATGTTCTTGATGGACTCTTCTGTGTGTTCTTTTTGGTGTGGTTTTGTGTGGTTATTTCAAGGATTATAAGTGTAGTTTATGTTACTGTTTTAAGGGGTTTTAGGGACTGTTTTGGGAGTGGTTTAAGCTGCTGTGTTTGGTGTGATTTTCGGTGATGTGTGGAGGTTTAATGAGGGTGATTTTCGGTGGTGGTTAGGGGTTGTTTTGGTGCTTGTAGTTTCAGTGATGTGAGGGTAAGGATGAAGGGGGTGATTTGCTTGTGATGTCTGATATTTCTTCTGTGAATTGTATGTCTGAGCTAGAGAGATTCCGAGCGCCGGGGTGGCTAGGTTAGGGGTTGTTTATATAGAGAAGGGCTAGGGCTTCACCTTGTCTCACAAGGAAGGGATTCTGTTTCCAAATTTAGGAGAGATGGGAAATGCATATACAAGATTGAGGGGGGACAAAATATTTTGAATTAGGAAGTCAACTAATCTAATTGGTGGATGTCTTATTAGATTAGGAAGTCAAATATTTGATTAGCTTTGATTAGGTATGATTATATTTAGTGTTTTATTTAATTGGTAAATGATTTAAATATCTTATTTAATATTTAATGTCTAATTTAATTAAATTGGGATATGTTTTATGGGCTTTGGGGGGTTAAATGGACTGGGGTGCGAGGCTAGCAGCAAAACCAGAAACACCGACTCCGTTCGAACGCCAATTAGAACGTGGCACGAACGTCCGTAATCTGCCTGAGGTTCGAACGAAGTAACGAACGCAGCACCAACGAAGACAGTGAACTTGTGGAATGAACTTGATGACATACTTATTCCGAATTTCCCATTCCGACCTCCGTTTCCCGCAATATCCTTAGCTAAAAAGGTAGTGCCTCCAATTGAGACTCATCATCGGGTTTCACATGTGAAAATGCAATGCCTACAGCTGGATCTGAAAGTGTGACACTTTATTTTTGTTGCTCAAATAATTGCCCCAGTAGTGCTTGACACGGTGAATATTAACCTTGAATGTTTCGTTGGTGTTGGGATCAAGTAACTCATGAGCTCCATATGGTAAAACCTGAGTAATCACAAATGGACCTGACCACATTGATTTCAATTTTTCAGGGAAAGGTTTCAACCTTGAATTGTATAACAACACCTGCTGCCTTGGTTCCAAATGTCTGTGCACTATTTTTGGATCATGCCATTTCTTGGTCTTTTCTTTGTATAGTTTGGCATTCTCATAAGCCTGTAGGCGAAATTCCTCCAATTCGTTGAGTTGGTGGAGTCGATTTTCTTCTGCTCCTTGTGGATCAAGATTTAACTTCTTCAGTGTCCAGTACACCTTATGTTCAAGCTCAACTGGAAGATGACACGCTTTCCCAAACACCATTCGATATGGAGACATACCAATGGGTGTCTTGTAAGTTGTCTGGTAGGCCCATAATGCGTCATCCAGTTTTGTAGACCAATCCCTCCTTGTTGATCCAACGGTTCTCTCCAAGATTCTTTCGATCTACCTGTTTGAAATTTCAACCTGTCCATTTGATTGCAGATGGTAAGCTGTGGCAACTTTATGAGTAAATCCGTATTTGGATAGGAGTGTATCGAAGTATCTTTTGCAGAAATGTGTTCCACCATCACTGATAATCACCCGAGGTGTTCCGAAGTGAGTGGAAATATTCTTTTTAAGGAATTTTATCACCACTTTTGAATCATTGGATGGCAGTGCTATTGCTTCAACCCATTTGGAGACATAGTCTACTGTAACCACTATGTACAGGTTTCCGAATGATGGAACAAAGGGTCCCATAAAATCAATACTCCATACATCAAATATCTCCACTTCCAGAATGTTTTGCAAAGGTCCTGTTCTCTGGCACTTGTCATATTGAAGAGCAAATAAGTAAGCATCTTTAAAAAGAGTGGGCCAGAAAAAACCTGATTGAAGGACTTTGGCTGCAGTTTTATTCCCGCTGAAGTGTCCGCCATATGGCGATGAATGACAATGCTGTAGGACACTATTGACCTACTCATGTGGAACACAACATCTCAGTAATTGATCAGCACATCGTTTGAACATGTACGGCTCATCCCATACATAATGTTTGACTTATTTGAAGAACTTCTTTTGTTGCTGAGTTGTCCATTCCAATAGCCATTTTCCCGATACTATGTAGTTGACATAGTCAGCATACCAAAGGACTTCGTACTGTTTCATGGCAAACATCAGTTCATCTGGAAAATTTTCTTTGATTGTCAGTTCTTTGCCAGCTATTTCTCTATTCTCGAGCCTCGATAAGTGATATGCCACTTGATTTTCTGTCCATTTCCTGTCTTGGATTTCCAAGTTAAATTCTTACAGTAGAAGTATCCAACGGATCAATCTAGGTTTGGCATCTTTCTTCGCGATCAAGTATTTGATTGCTAAATTATCTTTGTAGACCATCACTTTGGGACCCAGCAGATAAGAGCAGAATTTATCAAAAGCGAACACAACTGCGAGCAACTCCTTTTCAGTGGTTGTGTAGTTGAGTTGAGCTTCATTTCAGGAATTTATCGAGTTGAGCTGGAGTAGAAAATGTTATGGACGATTTTTACTTTATGTTCTCAAAACTGCATCTACAATAAAATCACTAGCATCACACATCACTTCAAATGGATGGGTCCAGTCTGGTGCTACTATGATGGGAGCAGAGACTAGCTTCTGTTTCAAGATCTCAAAAGCTTCATAGTATTCTTTGGTGAAGTTGAAAGGCACATCTTTCTCCAGAAGATTGTGTTGGGGTTGGTGTTCAGAGCGCCAATTCCCGATTGTATTTCTTTGAGAATACTATTGTAAACCATTTTATTTTGAATAAAATAAGAAGTTTCTGCAATATAATATATCTTTTAATATGGTAAAGACGTAATTGACCTTAGGATGATTAGTCATGATATTGTTGCAAAAGCGTCGCAACTCACATTGAGTTGTATCATGACATTGTCATCCTTAGACTGTTCTTGGTCGACGTTTACACTACTTGGTCGGTAAAGTAAACCCGTTGAGACCGGTAAATGTCGTATACTATAATATATGATTCCAATGGTTTCTCAATGAACCATGAGCCTTGGAGGCTCATATAGACGTGTATGTGTTTATAACAGATAAACACTGAATGACTCACGAAGATTCTTAATGGATGGTACACCAACGTCAATAATAATCTTCTCGGGTTGAGTAGCATTTGTGATTCTTCGACTTGAGATACCACTGTGGACACATGAGACATCTTCCACACTTAGATGGCCGTCACGTCATCGATCTATTTAGATCAGACCTTCGCTTGTTCGTTGGGTATGGATAGATCCTCAGGGTGTCATGTGTGTGTCGAGATAAGATCCTTCAGTTTTGTGTACAGAGCATAGGTAGTCCATTTATGATTAGCAATCAGATAAAAAACCAGGGGCCCGTGGTACACTTTAGAAGCTAGTTCTAAGTGTTCTTTTTTGAGATTGCTAATAGAGACGTCGACGGGATTGTCCCTATAGAGATTTGACGTTTACATCTATATCTCTGGGATATATCTGGATACCTGTGACGGAGGAGGAATTATACCTTGACCATGACCTCAACCTGTATGATTCAGTGAGTTTATCCGTGGTCGTCATAATTTACGAGTGGGTAAATTATGGACACGAAATTGGATTTCGTGACGGATATGCCTGAATCTAGAGGGTCTCACTAATGAGATATACTCGTAGAGCACTAGGGCAACATTTATGAATAATACTGATTATTTATAAGTCGTTTAAATGTTAAACGAAAAATACATGCGAATGGACCTAATAGTCATTTCCTAATTTTTGTGTAATTGCATTTGATGATAGATTTTATCAAATACACATTAATTAATTGTCAAATTGAGATATTTGACTAATATCATAAATATATATGTATTTGATATTTAATGTAAATATAATACATATATTTAATATATTTGTATTTAAATAATTATTTAATTATTTAATTATTAAGTAATTAAATTAATTAAAAATATAAATATCTTAAGTTTTGATATTTTATTAAATGGCTTGAGTTGCAATTTTTGACTTGTTTGAAAATCATTAAAGTTGTAATGATAAAGTTTACAAGTTGATAAAGCAAATTAAATGAAACAAAATTAAAAATATATAGATATTTTCTTCACCAAATTCGGCCAAGGCCATTTTGTGAAGTATAAATTGTTTAGTTTCATTTTAGGGTTTCATAAGTTCATTAGATACAAAAAATAACACAAAAGTAATTGAGAGAAAAGTTTGGAGAAAAGAAGAAAAGCTTGGAAATCTTTAGCATTTGTAAGTTTTCTTTCAAATCTTCCAACATGAAAAATGTTTGTAACATGCTTAGCTTCATCTTGTGATGCTTTGATGTTGTCTCTAAACTTATAGTTTGTGTTTAATTGGTTGTGAACTTGTATGAAAGATGTATGCATGTAAGTAAGCTTGAAATGGTTTCAATGGCTTACTTTTGATTATTTGATAATCAAGTTGCCATTCTAGAGTTGTTGAGCCACTCCTTGGTGACCTAGAATTGTTCTAGAGTTATTTAAAAGTGGTGAGACTTGTTTGGTGTTGCAAAGAATGAATTAAAGTGTTGGATTTTAAAGATTTGGTAAAATTTGTCAATTTGGTGAAATTGTAAAATTAGGGTTCTTAACCCTTTCCAAATTTGGGGCTTTTCATATATGTGATGTATTATTGAGTGTATATGATGCATGTAAAGTTTTGGGTTGATTGGATTTGATCTTGGCATGTTTAGAACATAAAAGGACTAAATTGTAAATAACCGAAAAATGGGGGTGCTCACGACAATTAGCAAAAAAATGGGGATTTGATTGCAATCTAATTTTGATGTATTGGATATGTTGAAAATCATTTTATAAGTGATTTAGAATCATCCAAAATTGTATTTGATAATTTTAGGACTAAAATGATCAATTTGCAAAGTTGTGGGGCAATTCGGTAATTACCAAAAAAATTGATCTCTTGTGTAATTTTTCAGAATTTGATAGTTGAATAATTAAATAATAAATTTATTTAATTGATCCAAGAAAAATTTTGAAATCGGAAAATTTTGATTTTCCACGATTCCGCTGCTTTACCGGATTTTCGCCCTAAAACCCCTACAAAATGATATTAGAGCGAGTATGATTCTGGACACCCTAATATGATTATGCCTTTTAAATTCAATGTTTAATTTAATCTTTACTTGATATGCATGCATGTGTTTATTTAATTTGATTAAATAAGCATCTTTTGCGGAAAATCCCTAATTAATAAGGTTTTTTTGTGAATTATGTATTTGATGTATATTACATGGTCCGTCTTGTCAATACGGTTTAT
This sequence comes from Zanthoxylum bungeanum, assembly GCA_019454045.1. Taxonomy (NCBI): domain Eukaryota; kingdom Viridiplantae; phylum Streptophyta; class Magnoliopsida; order Sapindales; family Rutaceae; genus Zanthoxylum; species Zanthoxylum bungeanum. The sequence continues at coordinate 41,929 of SKCR01024069.1, forward strand.
GAATATTTTTCCATGACTACATCCGAGACCGTGCCACTGCTGTGAGGGTGCAGCCGATATAAATTTATTTATGCCGGATGTATATTAGATACTAGATAAATTCAAGCGATAGCGGAATCCTGAACGTGCCAAAGCTGTCAGGGTTACGCAAGTAGCTTGAGTTTATCATTGACGAGTTTAACCTTGGTAAGTCTCCTTGTGAACGTGCCAAAGCTGTCACAACGAGAAACGACCAGGACCGGAAACCCATGAGTCACTATTGAGTGATTGACAATGAGTTGTCTACCTGATGAATATACGTAGGCGAGACCGTGCCACTGCTGTGAGCTAGAATATATTCATGGGATCCTCATATCACTATTTGTATTTAATTTAATTATTAAATCTTTGTATTCTGTTTGGGGATTACAGTTTTGCATGATTTAGTGTGAAAGGCATTTTTAGATTAAAAATCCATGATCTAGATAATGCTTAAGATATTATATGAAACTCTTTTTTATCTGCTAACCGTTTTTCGTGATCTATGTGATAGATTTGCGATGGCAGCACCATCTTCTAATCAATTTGCGCGTATGTTGGATACGAACAAACTCAAAGGCACTGAGAACTTCGCCGATTGGGACTTGGATTTAAGGATTGTCATTGATTCCGAGAAGTTGGGATATGTTCTTGAGGGTCCGCTGCCACTTGCTGTGTCCGAGGACGCAACACCGGAGGAACACCAAGTTTTCTAACCTTGGAAAGATGATGATTTAAAAGTTAAATCATACATCTTAAGTTCGCGGACACCGGGACTCAAGAAACAATACTATGGCATGTCAGATGCGTATAGTATGATGATGCGATTAAGAGAATCGTTTATGAACCAAGAACAAATCATTGTTCACAAAGTTGCGACTAGACGAGGGGCAAGCTGTGAGCTCGCATGTTCTTAACATGATCGATTTGATCGATCAACTGAGGCAACATAATCTCCCTCTGAATGACATTTTCGGTAGGAGTGTCATTCTTGGTTCGCTCCCAGCTTCATATCACCAATTCATGATATACTTCAACATGAATGGGATTATATGTACCTACCATGAGCTGCATAGGATGCTGATCACGGCGGAAGAGGACCTAAGGAATGGAGTACCGACTCGCCCTCCGAAACCGACTTCACTTTCTGTTTCTTCCTAGACCTGGTCAAAGGGAAAAAATAAGAAAGCGAAGAAAAAAAAAGGTTTCGGTTCTCAACCGAAGGGAAAGATAGCAAAGCCCAAGAGGGCTTCCGAAGACAAATGCCATCATTGCAGCAAATTCAGGAACTGGAAAATGAACTGTCCTGACTATATCACCCAGATAAGGAGAGAGAGAGCATCTATATCATGTACGTTTATTTTTCCAGTTATTGATATCTCACAAGCTTGTGAAGTTGTAACATCCAGCTGGATTTTAGATTCTGCTTGTCCAGTTCACATTTGCAATTCGTTGCAGGTGCTGAAGGAAAGTAAGAAACTGAAGCATGGAGAGATGCAATTGCGCTTTGGGAGTAGAGACTCTTTGGATGCAGTTGCAGTGGGAGTATGCGAGATCCCTTTGCTGAATAGGAAAATTTTGTTGTATGAATGCTACCTTATACTAAGATGTGTAGCTAATATTATATCTCTTTTTGTATTAGATACAGAAGGTTATCGTATTAATATTAAGAACTATTCTTTGTATTTATATGATAAACGTAATATTCAGATCATTTGTTGTCCAAATGATCATGGTAATTACAAATTGCATACTTCAAAAGATATTTTGAATACTGGAGTTAATAAACGTAGTTTACCTATTGTTAATAATACTGAATTTTGGCATATGCGGCTAGGTCATATAGGCGTTAAACGCCTTACCCAATTGGTTAGGAATGGTTTGATACCAGATCTAACCATTGAATCCTATCTAACTTGTGAATCATGCATTCAGGGTAAGATGACCAAAGCCCCATTTTCTGGTGTTGGACACCGTGCCACTAACTTACTAGAACTCGTACATTCTGATGTATGTGGTCCACTAAGTCAGACTACTCACAGTGGTTATTCTTACTTCGTTACCTTTACCGATGATCTGTCACGGTACAGTTATGTCTATCTGATGCGATATAAATCAGAAACCTTTGAAAAATTCAACGAGTTCCGAAATGAAGTAGAAAAACTGACTGGTCAATATATTAAATGCCTTCGATTTGATCAAGGCGGCGAATATATGAGCAGTGAGTTCATGGATTATATGAAGGAGAATGAGATTCTCGCTCAATATACTCCTCCAGGTACTCCACAACACAATGAAGTGTCTGAGAGGAGAAATCAGACTTTATTGGATATGGTTCGATCAATGTTGAGTTTTACAGATTTGCCCTATTACTTATGGGGCTACTCTCTTTTAACAGCTGCACATCTTTTGAATAAGATTCCTTCAAAAGCTGTACCTATGACTCCATATGAGATATGGACCAGTAGGATACCAAATCTTAGTTATATTAAGGTTTGAGGTTGCCCTGCCTATGTCAGGATGACTCAGCAGGATACGCTTTCGCCTCAAGGGCAAAAGTTTAGATTTGTTGGATATCCTTCGAACACGAGGGGATATCTGTTCTATGATACCGAGTAGTGAAATGTGTTCGTAGCTCGTTTCGCAAGATTTCTAGAAGTAGAATTTTGGTCAGAAGGTGGTAATCATAGACATGTTGAACTTGATGAAGTCCAACCTGAAAATAACGAACCAACGGAGGAAACTGAGATTCAAGTAAATGAAGAACCTTCAACACACACACTCCGTAGGTCACAAAGGGTATCTAGACCTCCTGAACACTTGTATTTGATACAAGAAAAAAGTCTCAATGTTCTTTTAGTCGAAGAGACTGATCCTTTTACCTATAGAGAATCGATGTTGGATATCGACTCCGTGAAATGGCGAAGTGCCATGAAATCAGAGTTAGACTCAATGCATGAGAATCAAGTTTGGGACTTGGTTCCACTTCCCGAATGAATTATTCCTATCGGTTGTAAATGGGTTTACAAGAGGAAGCGCGGGCCTGACAGTAAGGTTGAAACTTACAAGGCCCGACTGGTAGCAAAAGGTTACACGGAGCTACTTGACGTCGACTACGATGAAACTTTTTCGCCAGTAGCAATGCTTAAGTCTATTAGGATTTTGCTTTCTATAGCTGCGTATCATGATTACGAGATTTGGCAAATGGATGTCAAAACGGCTTTTCTAAATGGATTTCTTGATGAAGAAATCTATATGAAACAACCAGAAGGTTTTGCGTCCAGCGAAAACTCAGATATGGTATGTAAGCTTAAGAAGTCCATTTATGGACTTAAGCAAGGTTCACGAAGTTGGAATCTTCGATTCGACGAGATTATTAGATCGTCTGATTTTCTCAAGAATTTGGAAGAATCCTGTGTGTATCAGAAGGCCAGTGGAAGCTCCATATGTTTTAGGCATAAGACTCTATAGAGATAGAGAGAGGAGGCTGATTGGATTATCCCAATCAATATACATAGATAAGATCTTGGAACGGTATAAGTTTGGGAACTGTAAGACAGCAAACATACCGTTCAGACATGGGATTCATCTTTCGAAGAAGATGAGAAGGTTAGAATGTCTAACCAACCTTATGCTTTGTGTTTAGGTAGAATAATGTATGCCATGTTATGTACAAGGTCTGATATCAGTTTCGCTGTTAGCGTAACCAGTAGATATCAGTCCAACCCAGGTAATGACCATTGGATGGCCATTAAACATATCTCGAAGTATCTTAAAGGTACTAAGGATAGGTTGATAATTTATGGAGGAGGTGAACTGCAAGTTAATGGGTATACGGATTCCGACTTCCAATCGGATCCCGATGATAGAAAGTCTACATCTGGATTCGTCTTTACCCTTAACGGAGGTGCAGTTTACTGGAAGAGTTCCAAACAAGGGTCAACAGCAGATTCCACCACAGAGGCGGAATACATTGCAGCTTCTGAAGCTGCAAAGGAAGCTGTATAGATTAGGAACATTATCACAGAATTGGGAGTTGTCCCAAATATCGAGAATGTGATTCCTTTATAATGTGATAATACTGGAGCCATTGCGCAAGCAAAGGAACCGAGGACTCATCATAAGTTGAAGCATGTGGAACGGAAGTACCACATCATTCGAGAGATTGTGTTGTGAGGGGATATTATCGTGTGCAAGGTACCGAGTGAAGATAATGTGGCAGACCCACTTACGAAGGCCATACCTCCAAAGTTATTTGATAAACATGTGGAGTCGATGGGTATTAGATACAATCGATATTGACACTAGAGCAAATGAGAGATTTTGTTGGGGTTGGTGCTTAGAGCGCCAATTCTTGGTTGTATTTCTTTGAGAATACTATTGTAAAATATTTTATTTTGAATAAAATAAGCAGTTTATGTAATATAATATATCTTTTAATATGGTAAAGACGTAATTGACCTTAGGATGCTTAGTCATGATACTGTTGCAAAAGCGTCGCAACTGACATTGAGTTGTATCATGACGTTGTCATCCTTAGACTGTTCCTGGTCAAGGTTTACACTACTTGGTCGATAAAGTAAACCCGTTGAGACCGATACATGTAGTATACTAGAATACATGATTCCAATGGTTTCTCAATGAACCATGAGTCTTGGAGTCCCGTATAGACGTGTAGGTGTTTATAGCGGATAAACACTGAACGACTCACCGAAGATTCTTAATGGTTGGTACACCAACATCAATAAGAATCTTCTCGGGTTGAGTAGCATTTGTGATTCTTCGACTTGAGATACCACCGTGGTCACATGAGACATCTTCCACACTTAGATGGAAGTCACGTCACCGATCTATTTAGATCAGACCTCCGCTTGTTCATTGGGTGTGGATAGATCCTCAGGGTGTCCTGTGTGTGTCGAGATAGGATTCGTCAGTTATGTTTATAGAGTATAGGTAGTCCATTTATGATTAGCAATCAGATAAAAAACCATGGGCCCGTGGTACACTTTAGAAGCCAGTTCTAAGTGTTCTTTTTTGAGATTGCTAATAGAGTTGACGGAATTGTCCCTATAGAGATTTGACGTTTAGATCTATATCTCTGGGATATATCCGAATACTTGTGACGGAGGAATTATACATTTGCCATGACCTCGACCTGTATGATTCAGTGAGTTTATCTGTGGTCGTCATAATTTACGGATGGATAAATTATGGACACGAAATTGGATTTCGTGACGGATATGCCTGAATCTAGAGGGTCTCACTAATGAGATATACTCGTAGAGCACTAGGGAAACATTTATGAATAATACTGATTATTTATAAGTCGTTTAAATGTTAAACGAAAAATAAATGCGAAGGGACCTAATAGTCATTTCCTAATTTTTATGTATTTGTATTTAATGATAGATTTTATCAAATACACATTAATTAATTGTCAAATTGAGATATTTGACTAATATCATAAATATATATGTATTTGATATTTAATGTAAATATAATACATATATTTAATATATTTGAATTTAAATAATTATTTAATTGTTAAGTAATTAAATTAATTAAAAATATAAATATCTTAAGTTTTGATATTTTATTAAATGACTTGAGTTGCAATTTTTGACTTGTTTGAAAATCATTAAAGTTGTAATGATAACGTTTACAAGTTGATAAAGCAAATTAAATGAAACAAGATTAAAAATATATAGATATTTTCTTTACCAAATTCGGCCAAGGCCATTTTGTGAAGTATAAATTGATTAGTTTCATTTTAGGGTTTCATAAGTTCATTAGATACAAAAAATAACACAAAAGTAGTTGAGAGAAACGTTTGGAGAAAAGAAGAAAAGCTTGGAAATCTTTAGCATTTGTAAGTTTTCTTTCAAATCTTCCAACATGAAAAATGTTTCTAACATGCTTAGCTTCATCTTGTGATGCTTGGATGTTGTCTCTACACTTATAGTTTGTGTTTAATTGGTTTTGAACTTGTATGAAAGATGTATGCATGTAAGTAAGCTTGAAATGGTTTCAATGGCTTACTTTTGATTATTTGATAATTAAGTTGCCTTTCTAGAGTTGTTGAGCCACTCCTTGGTGACCTAGAATTGTTCTAGAGTTATTTCAAAGTGGTGAGACTTGTTTGGTGTTGCAAAGAATGAATTAAAGTGTTGCATTTTAAAGATTTGGTAAAATTGGTCAATTTGGTGAAATTATAAAATTAGGGTTCTTAACCCTTTCCAAATTGGGGATTTTCATATATGTAATGTATTATGGATTTATATGATGCATGTAAATTTTGGGTTTGATTGGATTTGATCTTGGCATGTTTAGGACATAAAAGGACTAAATTGTAAATAACCGAAAAATGTGGGTGCTCACGGCAATTAGCAAAAATTGGGGATTTGATTGCAATCTGATTTCGATGTATTGGGTATGTTGAAAATCATTTTATAAGTGATTTAGAATCATCCAAAATTATATTTGACAATTTTAGGACTAAAATGATCAATTTGCAAAGTTGTGGGGCAATTCGGTAATTACCAAGAAATTTGATCTCTTGTGTAAATTTTCAGAATTTGATATTTGGATAATTAAATAAATAAGTTTATTTAATTGATCCAAGAAAAATTTTGAAATCGGAAAATTTTGATTTTCCGCGATTCCGCTGCGTTACCGGATTTTCGCCCTAAAACCCCTACAGATTGCACAGAGGTTTAGCAATCTTTGATAAATCTCCTGTAAAAGCCTGCATGTCCGAGAAAGCTCCGAATCCCTTTGACAGATGTTGGTGGATGTAGTTTTTCAATTGTCTCGATCTTTGCTTTGTCTACCTCGATTCCCTTTTGTGAGATCTGATGTCCTAGGACGATGCCTTCCTGCACCTTGAAGTGGCATTTCTCCCATTTGAGTACCAGGTTAGTATCTTCGCACCTTTGTAACACTTGTTTCAGATTTTGCAAAAAGTAGTCGAACGAGTCTCCAAACACAAAAAAAATCATCCATGAAGACTTCCATACTTTGTTCTAGCATGTCTGAGAAGATGGCCATCATGCAACGTTGAAATGTAGCAGGAGCATTACATAGTCCAATTGGCATCATGCGGAAAGCAAAAGTGCCATACGACATGTAAAAGTGGTTTTATCCTGATCTTTTGGGGGCGATGGCAATCTGATTATACCCCGAGTATCCGTCTAGAAAACAATAAAACTCATGTCCCGCCAGTCTATCTAACATCTGGTCAATGAATGGTAACGGGAAATGATCTTTCCTTGTTGCTTTGTTCAGCTTTCGGTAGTCCATGCATTCTCTCCATCTAGTCACCGTTCTTGTTAGAATCAACTCGTTCTTTTCATTAGTGACTACAGTAAATCCTCATTTCTTCGGCACACACTGCATAGGACTCACCCAAATGCTGTCAGAGATGGGGTAGATGATGCCAGCATCCAACCATTTGATGATTTCCTTCTTCACGACCTCCTTCATGATTGGATTTAGTCTACGTTGATGCTCCACTGTGGGTTTGTACTCATCGTTCATCAGAATTTTGTGCATGCAAAATGATGGACTAATGCCTCGAATGTCTGCTATAGTCCAGCCAATGGCTTTCTTGTGTTCTCGTAACACTCTCAACAACTTTTCTTCCTGCTCCAATGTTAGCGAAGAAGAAATAATCACAGGTAATTCAGAAGAATTAATCAGAGCTCCGCCTATTCGTTGGGTTTGGACTGATGCTCATGATATCCTGTGCGTATCAAATAGAATCTGTAAGTCATGTGTATAGGCCATAGGTATCATATATGTATTTGCGATCTAGTAAATCCATGGCCGTGGTATACTTCGGAAGCGAGTTCCGAGTGTTATTTAAAGATCGTAAATTTAAAAGTCGACTATTTTATACCTTAGGGATTTGGCGTTTCTATCTATATCACCGGTATAATATTGATAGCCTGTGACGGAGGGATTATACGTATGCAATGACCTCGACTTGCATAGTTTAGCGAGATTATCTATGGTCGTCATAATTCATGAGTGGGTGAATTTTGGACATAAAATTGGATTCCGTGACGGATAAACCTAAACTTAGAGAGTCCCACAATATGAAGTGTACTCGTTAAACACTTGGGCAACGCGTTATGAATAATACATATTATTCATAATACTTCATCGGATTAAATGAGTTAATTCGAATCGTTTAAACGGTTAAACGAAAATACATGCATTAGGCGCATTTTGGTTGACCGGTGCGTAATCACAAACGTATAACGCAAGCCCACGTATCATTCAAGTAGTATAAAAAGTATCGATCCCACGAGGATTTAATACATAAACTATAAATTTATGAAGCCAAATTTTTACAAGTATCTAATGGATTGGTTGTTTGTTTGGATGATGATTTTAAATTTAAAATACGTAAAAAGAGTGCGAAAGTAAATTGAAGAAAATTCAAGATTATTAAACTATCCAGGGTTGTGAATATTTCCAATATCTTTTTAAAGATGAAGTGGTTATTTTACGTTTGTGTAATATATTAGTTTACTAACCTGGAACACGAAATTCTGCAAAAGCCTCTGTCGATGGTCATATGCAAATACCCAGTGTAACCCAATTAAATCATATGTCTATGTCAACCAAGTTACCTGAATTCATTAAGATTAAGTTCCAATTATGGCTACCCACGTCCGACAGGTATATGTCTATCCTGTAAGGGAATCTATTAAAGGGTTATCTATCCTCAAGGAAGATCGTGGACTATTAAGTCTAAGGCTGAAACCTAAAATTCCTTTGTCAAGTTTATTTTAAGTTTACCAAATCAATCTTATTAGTGGCCAGTTAACAAAAAGCATTAAGCTTAGGACTTAATAAGTAAACCTTTATATTACCCAAACTATAAAATAACCCATTATAAACCGGTGATATTGGAATTCATCACAACCCCAAATAACGGATTTTGCTACGACACATATTTACGGCTAATAAAAAATTAAATAAAGTAATTGACATAAAGTAAATGCTGGAAAGTAAATGCGGAAAAGTAAAGGCGGAAAAGTAAATGCTGAAAAGTAAATGTTGTAAAGTAAATGCGTAAAAGTAAAGGCGGAAAAGTAAATGCTGGAAATTAAAAATGTAAAAGTACAATAAAAGAAAATATTGAGGTTAAATGATCCACTTTTATCACTACTATTTTATATATCTCCCTTATTATAATATATTAACTTTGCGTGATATCACCAATCTGCCATATAGACGGTATCTTGATTAACTCAAATTTATAATTAATTACCAACCGACCAATCAGGCGGTATCCAGTTTAGTCAGGTTAAAACCAATTTCAATAATTACCAACCGACCAATAAAGCGGTATCCTCATTAAGTCAGGTTTTAAATAGTTTATATATTATAACTAAGGGAGATTAATCTAAATATTAGTAATAAAAACTTTACCTTTTACCCCAGCTGGGGGAGTTACCTCCTCATTACTGAAAAGTAAAAACTGAAAATGTAAAGAAAGAAAAGTAATGTGCGTAAAAGTAAATTGCAGAAAGTAAAGACTGAAAAGTAAAGAAAAGAAAGTGCAAATGCAAAAATTAATTACTGAAAGCTGTAAATAAACAAACAAGATACAATCTTCTTAGTATTCTTAAGGAATTACATAGAAGAAGGTATGAATTCAATTCTGAAATTTCGGCCTCTATTTATAGGAAAAATTGGCTCGCGCGTCGCGACGCGTAAAGTGTGCTTGCGTCGCGACGCGCCGTAGATCTTGGACGCGTGGCATGACTTTTTCCGGAGATGGTGACACGTGACAGAGCTGAATTATTATCTCAATAATTGTGCTGACGTGGTGTTGACGTGGCGCTGACTGAATTATTGTGCTGACGTCATTGATGATGTGGGGATGATGATTGTCGGCAGCATGTGACGATGACACATGTCCGGCGCACGTTAGCATGATTTGATGTGATGTTGACACGTGGCAGACGCATGTTAGCAAGGTAAACTTCTCTGATGATGACACGTGTCTGACACATGTTAGCAATACCCGGCGCACGTCAGCCGTCACGACGCGTAAATGACAGTTTTGATATTTTTGTCCGTTTTTCACTGTTTTGGCCCTAATTTGATTCCAGAGAGTCCTGAAACTTTATTTATCTACAAAATAACAAAAAACACATCAAAATATTCACAAAACTCAAGAAACTATACAAAATATTAAGTCAAATGAGTGGGAAATAATAATCTATTTACCACTATTTACCACTCATTATTGGTCAATTAATAATTAATGTGTATTTGTATTTGATACAAAATTTGATTTGATACATATTAATCAATTGTCAAATAAGATTTTGACACATGCCATTAATATATGTATTTTTTATTTAATGTAAATAAAAATAAATATAATAATAATCGTATTAATTAATTATTTAGATGTTTAAATGTTAAATATCTAGATAATTAAATTATTTCGATATTACATTAATGTTATGCAATATGTTTGATTATTATTGGTTACATGTGGCCTGATTTTATTAAGCTTAAAGTTTACAAATTGGATTTGTCAACTTAAAGCTTATTATTATTTAATTAGATTATAAATGACCAAATGACCAAAATGCCCTCCCCCCAAAGTCGGTTATGCTTCTTTATAAAGTAAGAAAATTTTATTTTCTCTTTAAAACAAGCTCCCATGGAAGAACCTCCATAGATTAAAGCACTCAAAATTTTCTTGAAGAATCAAGGAAGAAAATCAAGAAAAAGTTTAAGGAATTTAGGAGATTTGGAGGTAATCTTCGTAACTCTTAAACTTAGAAAGTTTGTTTCTTATTCTTGAGTATCTAGACAAGTTCTAGGGTTTCTTCCTTTCTTAGATTTTGGGACTTTTTGATTTGGAGGATGGATTTGGAGGCTAGATGCATGTGTGAAGTTAAATTGGATAATATTACTTTAATATTAATTCAATTTTATCATTTGATGACTTGTTGCCATTCTAGAGTGTTATGACCACTATTGTAACTCCTAGAATTGTTCTTGGGTTCTTCATTTGTGGTGACTTTGGTTGGTGTAAGTATTAATATGATTAATCTTGAGAAAATTGGATTTAATGCATGAAAAATGATATTTTTGGTTACCAAATCAGATCTGGAATTTTTATGATTTTGGTGATGAAAAATATGTTTTATACATATATTGGATATGTTTTGGGCATTGGAACAATTTTCGAAATTTTTTTCGGAGTTGAAATATGTGAAAGCGGTGAAAAACAGCGTTACCGGGTGAGTTTTGGGCTTACCGGGTGTCGCTGTCCAAACAGTGAATTGGTCATTATTTGGGCAGCTCATGAACTGCCCAAGCACTATTGGGGCTGACCTGGGCAGCCCCTGCATGTATTGGTTGGTCGGTTTTGACAAAAACACGTTTTATGCCATTTTGCGGAAAAATATTTTCGTAAAAGTTTCGCGATATTTCAAACCTATTTATGTCGTTATTTGATATCGAATAAATATGTTTAGGTGAATTATGAATGAATTTTCATATTGGATATTGAATAATTTATTTGGTAATTTTAAAAGTTTTAAAGTTACGATTTCGCCCGAACCGCGCGCTTCCGCTGCGCCCACGCTAAAACCCCAACAAAAATGGTATCAGAGCAGGTTTGATCCTTCATCCATTATATTTGTCATGCTTTATATATGATATATAATCCAATTTTTATATTTGTACATGCATGTAATTTAGATATTTCTTAACTTTTCGGTTCTACGTTAACGGAAAACATAACTGAGATTTAAATGTTAAGTTAAGTTATATTTTCCTAGGTAGAATTAAACTGTTGAGAAATTGACCTAGATTAATATCTACATTTGATGTACAGTAGAACCCTCTTTGGAATATCCCCGCTTAAATAAGGCATTAAAGTAACTAGTATTAGGAATACTTGTTTCTTGGTCCACCTCGTCAGTACAGATGCAAATGATTTCCTGATGTTGTAGCTGTATCATGCCAAAGCTGTGCAATTATGGCTGATGGTAGTTCATTTGTACCCGTAGAACTTATATGATAAGAGACAAATTCAAGTGAAAGTGGAAATCCTGAACGTTCCAAAGCTGTCAGGACTACATTGGTAGCTTGAGTTTGTCACTGACAAGTGAAGCCTTGATACGCCTCCTTATGAACGTGCCAAAGTTGTCATAACAAGAAACGGTCAGGACCAAAATCCGGAGTCACAGTGAGTGTGATTGACAATGAGTTGTCTACCTGTGAATTTACGTAGGCGAGAACATGCCAAAGCCGTGAGTCGAAATATATTCATGGGGTCCACTTCTCACTATGGAATTCAATTTAGTTATTAGATTCTCATTTTCCCTTGGAGATTACGGTATTATGTAAAGTAGTGGGAGGTACTGCTAGGTTAAAAATCCATAACTAAGGCAGTGTGTAATATTATGAAAATTGCCGCTTATGTTTTCCTTATTATATATTGTTGATAGAATTGAACTTTTAATCCACTGCATGCATATTTTATATATATGTTTTCTGACTTTCCTTACGGTTGCAGATTTCTAGAATAGGTTATAGATTTAGAGTAGGCTTGGATATTGTTAGATTAGACAAAACCATCGGGAATTGTTGTTCTGATTTTCTTGAAAAATCAAGATGTTTAGTGACTTAGTTACTAAGTCACATTAGGTAATCTAAATAGATATCCATTTTAGGATATAATAGTCTAGGGAGAATAGTTTCATTTGCAGTAAGAATTTACTTGAATTAGTTCATGTCTCAAGATTCTTGACTAGCATTAAGAAAATCCCATTAGGTTTTTATTTATCTGATAATGACGTTTCTTGGCTTTAGTAACCTTTGGAGGTCACGTGTCTGATACAATTTGCTAATCAATTATTTGTAATTGTTGTGAATAGTTGAAGGCAAATTATAAAGCTAAAGAAAGGAGATATGTATAGTTGTGTAGAGAATATCGATTCTCACAATATGACAACTATAGGTATTGGATATCAGATCTCCCGTCTAGTTATTTAAAATAGTGTTTAATGATTGTTTTTTATATTTGATATAAGAACTTGTGACTATTTGATAGTTACTTGTTCTTTATAAACAATTGTTACATATTTTAATACGACTAGTAGTGTCATTAACGAAGAGATAAACATTAAGAAAAATATACGGTTAAGTAAATAACTTAGAACAATGCTTTATTAGATTTTATCACTTAAATATTAGATGCTTATTTTGTATGGTAAAGGATGGTCTGATACGAGATCACACCATATATCCTTATCCATTTAATGAATATTGTATTCGGGAAGTGATTAAATCTTATTTAACCAATGATCGTCATTGGACTACATATTTATTGAACTAATACATTGGATGTATGTAGTTTAATGAATTATAAATTACATTGGATAGTTTTCTTTACTTCGTAACTTAGTTAATGAGTTGTCATTACTTAGTTACATGTTTCTAAAAGAATAAATATTGAACGTCTTGAATGGTTCGAGAACTTTCAATATGTTTATGATGAAATGCGAATGGAATATTTTGACTGGTTCAAAGATATTTGATTTGAAGTTTTTTTAAAACTGTATCTTTAAAATTCATCATGAATCTTTGAATTGTTCAAAGATTTTGATATGATCAAACATATGAATTTATGGAAATTAGTTCTAAGGTTATTCAATGAATATGATTCTTACTCAATATTATTATTCTACGATTCCATCGTGATGGAATTGATCAGTGGGAGAAATCGAATCTTATATGATTTGATTCGTTTGATATTGAGTGTTACAGAATTAGTTTCAATACTCTTGGGGATATGCTCCAGTAACACTAATTCATCTTTTTAATTAATGTTCCATTAGTTTCTACAATTATGTATATGATATGTATAAGTAGAAAATTTGAATCTTGAAAAGTTTGAGATTTGAATCTTTCTTTTGTATAATGGTTATATAATTGAAAGTACTTGCACCTCAGAGGTATAAGTAAAAGTTTATCATTTATTATATTTTATAGAATATTGTATTCTATTTGATAGAATATATTTTTTATGATCCCGAGTAATAAAATTATTTTATTACTTAGTGTGTAACATCGAATGTTGACCATTGTAGAAAAGACTTGACTTAGTGAAGTCAAATGTGAGAGTGATAAACTAAAAAAATGGAACTACATAATTAATAAGATGAAAAGACCCTTAGACAGCTTCCATATAAGTCCAATAGGATGTCAGAATCATTAGCGTAGTATTTGATACTTAATGGTTCTGATGTTTTCTTATCGAAAAAAAATTATCATATAACTTATAGTGGGAGCGATATTTGATATCGATTTCGGAAGTTAGCATTAAACCATAGATCTAAGATTGTTCGTAGCTTACTACAATCAAGTTTTGAACTTGATTAAGCTTTTGTTATGAATCGTTCATAAAATGTGCAAATTATTTGCGCACCAAAAGCAAAGTGAGCTTGTTAAAGGTTTGACCTTTATAGTATGACAGTGAGAAAGGTTATACTCAGCAATCTATTGTAAATCCTGAGAAAACTTGTCTCTAGATGCACTAATTGAACAATTAAAGATCTGTTGGTTAATGTTGATATTAAACTATGTATTTTGGCTAAAGAATGCAAATTGGCATTCCTAAATGGTTTATTCGAATAAGAGATCCATTGTGGTTTCTTTGTTTGAAGAGTTCATTCTAGAATGGCCCTGGAGTTTGTATTCTGCTAAGATCACAGTTTGATATACTAGCTTATAGAGCATATTGCAGACTCATATAAGCTTTCCGGAAATCTATGTTCTATAACTATGATAACAGTCAGATTGTCTAATTTTATCAAATGTATAAAAGATACAAAAGTGATAGTGGGGTTAGTGGGAGCGTACAAATTTCTTTCTAGTATTGTATATCCTAACGACATTATCATTATTAATGTAATAATGAGATGTTTGTGAGGTACAAGTTTTACCTAAGTCTTCTTTTCTCCGTGAAAGCAGTGAGAGTAGTCTTTGTTATATTTGATATAAAGTTTCATATACGATATAAAACAAGAGACTTGTGAGATACTCTCATTAGTCATGCATTAGATATGATCTAATAAAGGACACAACAAGAATATCTATGTGACAGCTAGTATAACTGTGTGACAGTTAGTATAACTGTGTGACAGTTAGTATAATTGTTTGACAGTTAGTGTGTCTTATATATAGTATTCATCTTTCATGAAGGATGATTCATTTTTCGAAAGAGAAATTGATTAGAATGTCTAATCAATCTTATGTATCATAGGATGATGGCATAATGTATACTATATTATGAATGATTAATGATATCAATTTAATCGTAATTGTTACGAGTTATTTTGATACGTTGTAGACCATAGCATGTGTCTTGAAACAAGTTCTTTGTTATATTTGAGATATTAAGAATGAGTTTCTTATTCATGGAGAATATAATCTGCAACCATTAGGGTCAGATTAGTTTTGAGTCTAATTATGACGTTAGATGGTCTACGTCATATAGAGTCAGAAAAGATGCAGTGGGAGTGTCACGATTGATTCTACTGTATTAGTGGAATTAGTTGTAACTTATGAAATATTGACTTATGAAGTTACATAGTGACCTTATAGATTAGAAGTTTTGATACTAGTGTTGTGCTTGCGGTTGTCTCAAAATATTTGAATTTGATCTCTAAATATATAGACAACTTAATAGCTGTAGCACAATATTGATGTCGCATCTGAGTCATATTGATGTATAACTTAGGTTATATAATATATGAATGATGTTGGCTAAGGGAAACGATGACCTACTTCTGGTTACCTACCTCTTAAGTGATAGATGAGCTCTTAAGGGCCATGAGTATGTGATACACATTGAGATGTGTATATGATACCGTGGATTGGCACTAGAGCAAGTGGGAGAAATTATTAGGGTTGGTACTTAGAGTGCCAATCCGGATCGTATTTATGTTCGATTCATGAATTACGAATAATTCCCTTTTCCATAATATTACTTACTTAATGACAACAACTATTATTTTTATATACTTATTCGATCTAATTACGATTAGATTGAAACTAAATATGATTTAGTGATATGTATATATTAGACAAAGACCCTAGGATTTACAACGTAGTGCGCAGTTACAACGTAGTTTGTAATTGACATTGGGAAGCGTCACTACAAGTTGTATTTTCTCAAATAAAGTTCAAGGTCAAGATTTACAGACACAGGTCGGTTAGTAAAATCTGTTGAGACCAGTACATGTCGTATATCGTGACTTGGTCCGATGGTTAATCCCAATGAACCATGAGTCTCGGGAAACTCATATAGACATTTAGGTGTTTATTTGATAAACACTGAATGACTCATCGAATATTTCCTAATAGATGGTACACCAACGTCAATAGGAATCTTCTCGAGTTGAGTAGCATAGTGGTCATTTGACTTGAGATACCACTGTGGATATATGAGATATCCTCCGCACTTTGATAGCAGTCACATCACCGATCTATTTAGATCAGAACTCCGCATGTTCGTTGGGTGTGGACTGATGCTCATGATATCCTGTGAGTATCAAATAGAATCCGTCAGTCCTGTGTATAGGGCATATGTATCATATACGTATTTGCGATCTAGTAAATCCATATCCGTGGTATACTTTGGAAGTGAGTTCCGAGTGTTATTTATAGATCGTAAATTTAAAAGTCGACTATATTATACCTTATGGATTTGGCGTTTCTATCTATATCCCCGGTATAATATTGATAGCCTGTGATGGAGGGATTATACGTATGCAATGACCTTGACTTGCATAGTTTAGCGAGATTATCTGTGGTCATCATAATTCATAAGTGGGTGAATTATGGACACGAAATTAGATTCTGTGACGGATAAACCTAAACTTAAAGAGTCCCACAATATGAAGTGTACTCGTTGAGCACTTGGGCAACGTGTTATGAATAATAAAGATTATTCATAATACTTCATCGGATTAAATGAGTTAATTCGAATCGTTTAAAAGGTTAAACGAAAATACATGCATTAGGGGCATTTCTGTCAATTAATAATTAATATGTATTTGTATTTGATACAAAATTTGATTTGATACATATTAATTAATTGTCAAATAAGATTTTGACACATGCCGTAAATATATGTATTTGTTATTTAATGTAAATAAAAATATATATAATAATAATTGTATTAATTAATTATTTAAATGTTTAAATGTTAAATATCTAGATAATTAAATTATTTCGATATTACATAAATGTTATGCAATATGTTTGATTATTATTGGTTACATGTGGCCTGATTTTATTAAGCTTAAAGTTTACAAATTGGATTTGTCAACTTAAAGCTTATTATTATTTAATTAGATTAAAAATGACCAAATGACCAAAATGCCCTCCCCCAAAGTCGGTTATGCTTCTTTATAAAGTAAGAAAATTTTGTTTTCTCTTTAAAACAAGCTCCAATGGACGAACCTCCATAGATAAAATCACCCAAAATTTTCTTGAAGAATCAAGGAAGAAAATGAAGAAAATCAAGAAAAAGTTTAAGGAATTTAGGAGATTTGGAGGTAATCTTCATAACTCTTAAACTTAGAAAGTTTGTTTCTTATTCTTGAGTATCTAGACAAGTTCTAGGGTTTCTTCCTTTCTTAGATTTTGGGACTTTTTGATAATTACCAAATAAATCTTATTAGCTGCCAAATCATTCTTTTTAGTGGCCAGTTAACAAGAAGCATTAAGCTTAGGACTTAATAAGTAAACCTTTATATTACCCAAACTATAAAATAACCCATTATAAACCGGTGATATTGGAATTCATCACAACCCCAAATAACGGGTTTTGCTACGACACATATTTACGGCTAATAAAAAAATTAAATAAAGTAATTGACATAAAGTAAATGCTGGAAAGTAAATGCGGAAAAGTAAAGGCGGAAAAGTAACTGCTGAAAAGTAAATGCTGTAAAGTAAATGCGGAAAAGTAAAGGCGGAAAAGTAAATGCTGAAAAGTAGATGCTAGAAATTAAAAATGTAAAAGTACAATAAAAGAAAATGTTGAGGTTAAATGATCCACTTTTATCACTACTATTTTATATATCTCCCTTATTATAATATATTAACTTTGCGTGATATCACCAACCTGCCATATAGATGGTATCCTGATTAAGTCAAATTTATAATTAATTACCAATTGACCAATCAGGCGGTATCCAGTTTAGTCAGGTTAAAACCAATTTCAATAATTACCAACCGACCAATAAAGCGGTATCCTCATTAAGTCAGGTTTTAAATAGTTTATATATTATAACGAATGGAGATTAATCTAAATATTAGTAATAAAAGCTTTACCTTTTACCCCAGCTGGGGGAGTTACCTCCTCATTACTGAAAAGTAAAAACTGAAAATGTAAAGAAAGAAAAGTAATGTGCGTAAAAGTAAATTGCAGAAAGTAAAGACTGAAAAGTAAAGAAAAGAAAGTGCAAATGCAAAAATTAATTACTGAAAGCTGTAAATAAACAAACAAGATACAATCTTCTTAGTATTCTTAAGGAATTACATAGAAGAAGGTATGAATTCAATTCTGAAATTTCGGCCTTTATTTATAGGAAAAATTGGCTCGCGCGTCGCGACGCGTAAAGTGTGCTTGCGTCGCGACACGCTGTAGATCTTGGACGCGTGGCATGACTTTTTCCGGAGATGGTGACACGTGACAGAGCTGAATTATTATCTCAATAATTGTGCTGACGTGGTGTTGACGTGGCGCTGACTGAATTATTGTGCTGACGTCATTGATGATGTGGCGATGATGATTGTCGGCAGCATGTGACGATGACACGTGTCCGGCGCACGTTAGCATGATTTGCTGTGATGTTGACACGTGGCAGGCGCATGTTAGCAAGGTAAACTTCTCTGATGATGACACGTGTCCGGCACATGTTAGCAATACCCGGTGCACGTTAGCCGTCGCGACGCGTAAATGACAGTTTTGCTATTTTTGTCCGTTTTTCACTGTTTTGGCCCTGATTTGATTCCAGAGAGTCCTGAAACTTTATTTATCTACAAAATAACACAAAACACATCAAAATATTCACAAAACTCAAGAAACTATACAAAATATTAAGTCAAATGAGTGGGAAATAATGATCTATTTACCACTCATCATTGGTCAATTAATAATTAATGTGTATTTGTATTTGATACAAAATTTGATTTGATACATATTAATTAATTGTCAAATAAGATTTTGACACATGCCATTAATATATGTATTTGTTATTTAATGTAAATAAAAATACGTATAATAATAATCGTATTAATTAATTATTTAGATGTTTAAATGTTAAATATCTAGATAATTAAATTATTTCGATATTGCATTAATGTTATGCAATATGTTTGATTATTATTGGTTACATGTGGCCTGATTTTATTAAGCTTAAAGTTTACAAATTGGATTTGTCAACTTAAAGCTTATTATTATTTAATTAGATTAAAAATGACCAAATGACCAAAATGCCCTCCCTCCAAAGTCGGTTATGCTTCTTTATAAAGTAAGAAAATTTTATTTTCTCTTTAAAACAAGCTCCCATAGAAGAACCTCCATAGATAAAAGCACCCAAAATTTTCTTGAAGAATCAAGGAAGAAAGTGAAGAAAATCAAGAAAAAGTTTAAGGAATTTAGGAGATTTGGAGGTAATCTTCATAACTCTTAAACTTAGAAAGTTTGTTTCTTATTCTTGAGTATCTAGACAAGTTCTAGGGTTTCTTCCTTTCTTAGATTTTGGGACTTTTTGATTTGGAGGATGGATTTGGAGGTTAGATGCATGTGTGAAGTTAAATTGGATAATATTACTGTAATATTAATTCAATTTTGTCATTTGATGACTTGTTGCCATTCTAGAGTGTTATGACCACTATTGTAACTCCTATAATTGTTCTTGGGTTATTCATTTGTGGTGACTTTGGTTGGTGTTAATGTTGATATGATTAATGTTGAGAAAATTGGATAAAGCATGAAAAATGATATTTTTGGTTACCAAATTAGATCAGGAATTTCTGTGATTTTGGTGATGAAAAGTATGTTGTATAAATATATTGGATGTGTTTTGGGCATTGGAACAATTTTCGTAAATTATTTCGGAGTTGAAATATGAGAAAATGGTGAAAAACGGCGTTACCGGGTGAGTTTTGGGCTTACCGGGTGTCCGCTGTCCAAACAGTGAATTGGTCACTGTTTGGGCAGCTCATGAACTGCCCAAGCACTATTGAGGATGACCTGGGTAGCCCCCGCTTGTATTGGTTGGTCGGTTCGGACAAAAATGTATTTTATACCATTTTTCGGAAAAACGTTTTCGTAAAAGTTTCGCGATATTTCAAACCAATTTATGTCGTTATTTGATATCGAATAAATATGTTTAGGTGAAATATGAATGAATTATTCATATTGGATATTGAATAATTTATTTGGTAATTTTAAAAGTTTTAAAGTTACGATTTCGCCCGAACCGCTCGCTTCCGCTGCGCCCGCGTTAAAACCCCAACAAATACCACCTAAGAGATGTCGTTACGTCATGACAGATCATAAATGCCCCTCTTGGTTCTCTAGAAACCGCCCATAAGAAACTTGATAAGTGCATGAAAGTGTACTTTGAACATCGGTAATTCGACTTGATTATCATGTATTTAATCTTAATTATAGTTTATTTTGTGCTTTATTATTAGGGAGCAATGAAACATGAAGATTGGGACCTTACGGACGCATCGAAAACACACGGGAAGAGCTGAATTACAGAATCAGAGAAACCAGAAAACTAGCCATGCGTCGTGATGCGCAAAGGCCACGCGTTGCGACGTGCATGCGTATTCCATGGTTTTTTTGTTTTGTTCGTTTTTACGTAAATAAGGCCGCCAGGACTTCTCTACATAAACCAAAGTTCGTCCAAAACCCTAGAAGTGAAAAAAGAGGAGAAAAGGAGAGAAGAAACACATAACAAAGCGCCACAAACACAAATTTGAGATTGAAGAATGAAGAAACTTCATAACAGACATGATGTTGCTGCAATCTCTTCAGGCTGTGTCTCTCTTGTATATGGAGAACTAATCTCCTAGGCAAATCTAAAGATGAACTCTTGTATTTGATTTCTTATATTAATGTTGTTGATTCTTATAAACTCTTAAACGTTAATACAATTGATATTTGTTATTCTTTATTATATTTTGATTATTTGAATCCAGAAACTGTTTTTATCATACTTGCATATAAATCCAGTCATGCTGCTTCTATGTGTGATTTGTGAACCCAGTTGTGACTGGTAAAATTGTTTTATGATTTGGTCTTCTGCTGTAGTATTGCCTGAGGGTATATTTTCGACGTTAGATAAGTTGTAACGATGACTTTGTGTGATGTTAATAAGAGAAAATAAATCATCAATTACCTTAGAATTTGACATGTTTAGAATTGAATATCTTTCGATTGTTGGTTTGGGATATGAAACCTTCAATTGAGTAATAACGAGAATCAATAACTGAATATATGAGTTTGATATAAGAGGGATTCTCGACGCTTTGCTGCCTCTCTCTATTGATATTTCCTGCATATTTTCCATAGTTTTTATTTTACATTATCAATTCAACCATTATCTTTTCAATAAGTTGCTGCTAACGTTTTTGCTTAAATAAATCAGTTCTTTGTAACCATTTCTCTAAGGAATCGACACCCCAACTATACTGTGATAGCCGCAAGTACTTTTGGGTTTAATCAAAATTTGGCGCCGTTGCCGGGAAGACGATTTACAATCAACAGGAGGAGGTTTGCTTAGTCAACATCATAGCGGTAACTTCGTTCCATCTTTTTTTTTTATTATTTACTTATTTATTTTATTTTATTTCAATTTCAGTTTTAGTTTAGTTTTGATTATTAGTTTTTTTAATTATTTATTTATTTCGTTAATTTTAATTCGGTTTTAATTTTAATTTTAATTTATTTATTTGTATTTTACTCTTTTATTTTTATTTCTAGTATTACTTGTGTTTGAATTGCATGCTTAGACGTAGGGATTGGTTTGGTAGATTTGTTAGGACTGAAGAAGAAAACTCAGACTCAGAGAGTTTGTTTGACAATCTCTTTGCCATACCATCCACATCTAGTGCACACACTATGAGTGAATACGAGAGACCACCCGTGAGGACTCTTGAAGAGTACCTTTATCCCACTGGCACAACTACACCATCGTGCATCATGTTTCCTCCTAATGCACCACATATAGATTTTAAACCTGGGATGATACAGTATCTCCCAACCTTCTATGGGTTGGAGAACGAGAATCCATATGTGCACATTAGAGAGTTTGAAGAGGTCGTAGTAACCTTCCATGACCGATTTTGGACCACTGACACAATTAGACTTAAGTTCTTCCATTTTGCCCTTAATGATAGAGCTAAGAGCTGATTGTATTCTTTAAGACCGCGATCAATATGATCATGGGGTGAGATGACACAGACGTTCTTTAATAAAAATTTCCCACATGATAAGACGAATGCCTTGAAAAGGCAAATCTCCACCTTCTCCCAGAGAGACAGTGAAACTATTTATCAAACATGGGAGAGGTATAAGGAGATGTTAGCTAGTTACCCTCACCAGGTATGAGAGTTGACGCATAGTGAGTTATTTTTATGATGGACTAACCCCTAGAGAGCGCCAATTCGTGGAAATAATGTACAATGGTGAGTTTATACGGAAGGACCCTGATGAGGCATTAGAGTACTTAAATGACCTAGCTGAGAAATATCACACTTGGACTGGACCTAATGCCATAGATAGCACTGATAGGACACACCTCACTTCTTCTAGCAGAGGCATACACCATTTTAGGGAAGATGATAGTCTTAAGGAACAAGTTGAGCTATTAAGTAGACAAATGAGAGCCTTAATAGCTAAATATAGCAAGACTATGTATGCAGTAGCCTACTTAGAAGCCCCATGGGAATGTTTTGTGTGCAAATGGACTGACCATTTGGCCCAAGAGTGCCCTGTATATAGTGAAATGAGGGGAACATATGAGGAACAATGCAATACCTTATGGATGCACAAGAAGCCTTACACACCGTATTCAGATACCTATAACTCTGGTTGGTGGAACCACCCCAATCATAGTTGGAAATAAGAGTCTCAATAGTTTACCCAACCACCACAAACCAAAGGTTTCTGTGCCCCCAGTATCATACACCTTCCGTTACTAGGAATTCCTTAGAGGATATTGTGCAAGCATTTGTAGAGGCCCCGAAAGCATTTGTGGAGGCCCAAAGCAAAACCATTCAAAGGTTTGAGTCATTGATAGCTCAGGTAATTGAAGATAATAAAGAGATAAAGAGTCAAGTCTCTAAGTTGACTAATCCCCTGAGTGTGCACGAACAAGGAAAATTCTCATCTCAGACTCAACCTAATCCACAAGTGCAACACATGGCATAGACTGATCATGAGGCAATCAATATAAAAAGTGTTAATGCCATAATCACTAGGAATGGTAGGGAGGTAGGCGTGCAGAACACCTCCAACATTATAGAGAACCCCAACGATAGTAGTATAGGTACTCCTCAGGAAGAACCAGTGCCACATTTCCCAGTTAGAGTACCATTTCCTCAAGCACTTAGACCTACAGGTAGAGTTCCATATCCAAATGGTGAGATCTTAGAACATTTAAAGCAGATAAAGATCAACCTTCCGCTGTTACATGTGATAAAACAAGTTCCTACTTATGCGAAGGTTTTGAAAGATCTAAGCACCATAAAGAGAAAGCATAATATCAAGAAGACTGCATTCTCGACAGAGCAAGCAAGTGCAGTAATTGAATAAAGGACTCCACCAAAGTATAGATATCTAGGATGTCCCACCATTACCTGCCACATTGGCACATCGGAGTTTGGTCAAACATTATTAGATTTAGGTGCTAGTGTTAATCTCATGCCATACTCTATCTATAATCAGTTAGGACTTGGAGAGATTAAACCTACATCATTGGTTTTACAGTTAGCTGATCGATCCAACCGAACACCGTGGGGAGTAGTTGAGGCTGTTTTAGTTCAAATTGATAAATTCTACTATTGATTTTCTGATTTTAGACACCAAATCCGTGGTTAACACCGAGTCCAAGATTCCTCTAATCTTAGGTAGACATTTTCTTTCTATAGCTAATGCCCTTATTAATTGCAGGAACGGTCTCATGAAGCTATCATTTGGAAATATGACACTAGATGTGAATATTTTTATGTCGAGAAACAACCACAAGATGACGATAAGTGTCATTACTCATACATGCTAGAAACAGTCCTGCCAGAAACAACTTCTCTACAACCTGACTAAAATCCTCCCGAAGTGAAACTGACCCCAAAAAACCATAAAAGGAGGAGAAGGAAAGCTAGGTTCAATTAAAGACGATACCTAGGAAGTTAAAAAGGAGGTTGAACCAATTGATAAAATCTCAGCCATCAGTAGACCTTGGTGGATCAATGCATACGATGCCGCAGCTAGAAAAAAATTCTTTCTCATGCCTTCATTAGTTCGCAACATGGAAGCCACCATGACAACCTACGTCTGGCTGAAGACGTTAAACTTAGCGCTAGCGGGGAGGCAACCATTGCATCTGTATTTTATTTATTCTATTTTATTTATTTTATTTACTTTAGTTTTATTTTATTGTGTGCTAATTGCATATTTGTTATTTGCATGAGTAATTATGCAGGTGTTAATGCAACCTACGCAGCTCACACAACTAAAGTCTTACCAGTATGAACTTGATCAACTCCATGTCCGGTAGTGTTGTTCCTTAATCCTGTTTCTATACATTTATCTTACATTGAGGATAATGCAAGTTTTAAGTAAGAGGGTGTATGCATGCGCATGATAATACCTTTTATAATACTTATTATTAAAAAAAAAATTATTTTGTTTGTTTTTAGCCCTCAATAGTAAAACATAGTCCAATGATGAATATTGTTTGCCTTAGGGTGAAGTCTTAGAAATGATAAGTTCCTGATGTGCTCGGATTTCTTCGAAGTTGGATTACGACTACCCATACATGGGTATTTTGTAAAGATCATATCCTCCATGGAGATTGCCTCATGTCAGCTGAATCTGAACATTTGGAGGATACTGACCGGCCTATATGTGATCTGGTATCGAGCCGGAATATGAGACCTGACCTTTGAGGAACTGCGAAGGCTGTACCGACTGAACGCTAACCTGAAACAGCACAGCGGTTATACTACCTTTCTGCATATGCCGGGGTCATTCCACTCATCTCCAATCTTCCAACCACAAACAAAAATTTTAAAGACAAATAATTGTGGGCCGCGGGCCCCTGGGGCAAAGCCAATTGATGACGACCATATTGTAGTCCCCGATACCTTCTCGGATGGAGGTAAGGACCCGACCTCCGCTCATTATTTTACTGATTTCAACAGATTTGCTAACTTATGAACCTCTTTTAGCTTGCTGGGGTGATCTCCCCAAAATTAGTCACAAAGTCCGAGTTAGAATAAGGAAGGCCGTGAAATTCACGGGCCAATGCAAAGACATCATCAATTCTTCTGTTTTTTCCGACTCGCGCCTCATCCCGAGCACTCCACCACCCCTACTGAGACAGCTTGGTAAATTCTACCCGACCCACTAATACATTATTTATAGCCTTGGTTTTTTTTTCTTGCTTTTGCCTATTTCATACTCTAACTACTTTTTCTGTCTTTGTTTCTTACAGGAATGTCAAGCTCAAGGACGCCCAAGGCGCGAGACCATGCACTATTGCAGTGGGCCGAGCGGGATGGATCCAGTAGTGCTTGAGGACGTATTACTACTTCGGTTCTGCCCGAGACTAAACGAAAACCTGCACCGACTACAGCACCAGTCGGGTCCTCCCGAGCTGCACCGCCATCACTGCCCTGGCCCCTTTAATTCAAACTTCTAATACTCCTCCCCGACCATCCAGAAAGCGTCATCTATTGATTGGGGTGACGAACCCGAGGAGATTGAAATGCCTCCGGAAAAAAGAATGTGACTCAGAAGGGCAAAGCCGTTGTCAGGGCCCATGTACGGCCTGAGAAAAACACTTTGCTGCTCGGGGTATACAATTTTTCCGATGGGGTCAGGGATGCTGTGGCCCACCTCATCCCTGCCATCAACCAAATGGCCAAGTCCATGCTCTTGTAACGGGCCCACACTTATGAAGACATCTCCCCCGAGGAGATAATTGAGAGAACATGAAACCTTTAACAATAGATTACTGATCTCTCCCTCTTTAATTCTCATTTTTTACTTGGCCGAATTAACCACTTTCTTTTCATCTCTGTAGCTGGGCTACATCTTAGCCACAGATAAAGACTTATTGATAAACCTCATATCTGGAGGGGTCGGGTGCAAAGTCTTCAAAGCCACCTGAAGTAGAATTGACCAAGCAGTTGGAGGAAATTCAGGCAAAAAATCAGCAGCTCGAGTGGTAGAATCAGAGCCTGAAGAAATCTGAGGTCGACATAAGATCCATGGTCGACTCCCTCTGTAGGGCCTCGGCGTTAACCAAGAATGATATGGATGATGGAAGGACAGAGGTTGGTCACCTGAGTGACGAGGTCAGGTCCCTGAAGTGGCAGACTTCTTCGGCCGACCTCAAACTTGAAGAAATGACAAGACAGCGAGACAAAGCTGCCGATGATTTGAGGCCAATAGATGCCAAATGATTTTTCGAGCTAGAAGATTCCCGAGAGAAGGCTAAGCTCGAGGGTTTGGAAGAGTGTGTGGACATATTCGAGGCGTCCATGCCTAACCTAGATCTGTAAGTGGTTCGCACCCTTGTGAAACTGTGCAAGGAAGAGATAACCTGAGGATGACGCCTTAGGCCTGATTTTACCAAACCCCGAGCACATCCAAGATCCCAACCCAATATCCATGGTGCCTCCGATTGCTGGGGACCCTGACCCCTCAACTTTCTTTGTACTACCTAAGGGAGCCACTGGCCCCTCCTCCATTCCTGAACCTGCTATTCCAACTGTCGAGCCCAAAGTCCTGGCTCTCGCTACCGAACCCGTGACTTATACAACCGGCCCTGAGCCTGAAGCCCCTATTGCTGCTCTTGAACTCGAGACCTATGTCGTTTCTGCTGAACCCGAGACTCCTCCTACAAAATTTCTTTACTTCTATTTTTGTGATGCACTTTGGCATAGGTGACCCCAATGAGGCCCTTTCTAACAAACAATTAATTTCTGAGTGACTTGGACTTTGTGTTTTATGTTCCCTTTTGATTATTGCACCTATCAAGACCCCGGGGGATGACCCTCTTTCTTCGACACTTAGCAAATTTTACACTCTTAAAAAATATGGGCTTTCAATAGCTGGCCACAAGGGGACGTTCCCTCCTTGTACCAATCAGCACTTGGTCATGAGGGAGATGCTCCGACCCATTGAAACTAATGCCATATGGACTCGGTGGGACATAACCTAATACCGAGCCATTAACAACATTTCGCCATAAGGGAATGTTCCCTCATTGTGCCAATCAACACTTGCCCATGGGGGTGATGTTCCGACCCCACACCAACTAATACCACAGGGACTCGGTGGGACATAACCCGACCCCAATCCTGTTTCTATACTTTGTAGGAGGGGAATGTCATTTTGGTCATTTGGTCATTTTTAATCTAATTAATTAATAATAAGCTTTAAAGTTGACAAATCCAATTTGTAAACTTTAAGCTAAATAAAATAATGTCACATGTAACCAATAATAATCAAACATATTGCATAACAATTATGTAATATTGGAATAATTTAATTATCTAGACATTTAACATTTAAATACCTAAATAATAATTAATGTGATTATTATTATATATGTAGTTTTATTTACATTAAATAACAAATACATAAATTAATGACATGTGTCAAAATCTCATTTGATAATTAATTAATATGTATCAAATACAAATACACATTAATTATCAAATGATCGAAATGCCCCTAATACATGTATTTTCGTTTATTCGATTAAACGATTCGAATTAACTCATTTGATCCGGTGAAGTATTATGAATAATCTATATTATTCATAATGCGTTGCCCAAGTGCTCAACGAGTACACTTCATGTTGTGGGACTCTCTAAGTTTAAGTTTATCAGTCACATAATCCAATTTCGTGTCCATAATTCACCCACTCATGAATTATGATGACCACGAATAATCTCGCTAAACTATGCAAGTCGAGGTCATTGTATACGTATAATCCTTCTGTCACAGGCTATCAATATTATACCGGGGATATAGATAAGAACTTCAAATCCCTAAGGTATAATATAGTCGACTTTTAAATTTACGATCTCTAAATACACTCGGAACTCGCTTCCGAAGTATACCATGGCCATGGATTTGCTAGATTGCAAATACGTACATGATACCTATGCCATGTACACAGGACTGACGGATTCTATCAGATACTCACAGGATATCATGAGCATCGGTCTACACCCAACGAACAGGCGGAGGTCTAATCTAAATAGATCGGTGACGTGACTGCCATCAAAGTGTGGAGGATAACTCTTATATCCACAGTGGTATCTCAAGTCGAAGGACCACTATGCTACTCGACTCGAGAAGATTCCTATTGACGTTGGTGTACCACCTATTAGGAAATCTTCAGTGAGTCGTTCAGTGTTTATCAAATAAACACATACATGTCTATACGATTCTTTCAAGACTCATGGTTCATTGGGATAAGCCATCAGCCCAAGTCTCGATATACGATATATACTGGTCTCAACAGATTTTACCAACCGACCCGTGTAAGTAAATCTTGACCAGAAACTTTATTTGATAATACACTTCAAGTAGTGACACTTCCCAATGTCAATTACAAACTGCTTTGTAACTGCGCACTACAAAATATATTATTGGGTATTTCTCTAATATATACATATCACTAAACTATATTTAGTTTCAATCTAATCGTAATTAGATCGAATATGTATATAAAAGCAAGAAGTATTACTATTAAGTGGTAATATTATGGAAAAAATGAATTGTTCGTATTCATGAATCGGACATAAATACGATCCGGATTGACACTCTGAGCACCAACCATAACAATTTCTCCCACTTGCTCTAGTGTCAATCCATGGTATCATATACAAATCTAAATATGTATTATATACGCATGGTACTCAAGAGCTGACCTAGCACTCAAGAGGTAGGCAACAACAAGTAAGCCCGCTATAACATATTGAGTTTGTCCAACAAACTTTATCGTTTCCCTTAGCCAGCATCATTCATATATTGCATAACCTAAGTTATACATCAATATGACTCAGATATGACATCAATATTGTGCTACAGCTACTGAGTTGTCTATGTATTTAGAGATCAAATCCAAATATTATGAGATAACCGCAAGCACAACACTAATATCAAAACTTTTAATTTATAAAGTCACGATGCAACTTCATAAGTCAATACTTCATAAGTTACAACTAATTCCGCTAATACAGTAGAATCAACCGTGACACTTCCACTGTATCTTTTCTGACTCTACATGACATAGACCATCTAATGCCATAATTAAACTAAAAACTAATCTGATCCTAATGGTTGCGGATTAAATTCTCCATGAATAAGATACTCGTTCTTAATATCTCAAAGATAACAAAGAACTTGTTTCAAGACACATCATATGGTCTACAGCGTATCAAAATAGCTCGTAAGTATTACGATTAAATTGATATCTTTAATCGCAAATAATATAATATTCATTATGCCATCATCATATGATGCATAAGATTTACTAGACATTCTAATCAATTTCTCTTTTGACAAAGAAATCATCCTTTATGAAAGATGAATATTATATACAATAGACACATTAACCGTCAAACAATTATACTAACTGTCATACAGATAGTTTTGATGTGTCCTTTATTAGATCAAATCTAATGCATGATTAATGAGAGTATCTCAGAAGTCTCTTAGTTTTATATCTTATATGAAACTTTATATCGAATATAATAGAGACCACTCCCACTATTATCATGGAGAAAAGAAGACTTAGATAAACTTTTTACCTTTCAAATATTTCATTATTACATTAATAACGATAATGTCGTTAGGATATATAACACTAGAAAGAAATATGTACGCTCCCACTAAACATTCTATCACATATGTACTCTCTATGCTTTGATAAAATCAGACAATCTGTCGGTAATCAAAATTAGAGAACACAGATTTCTGGAAAGCTTATTTGAGTCTACAATAGGCTCTATAAGCTAGTATATCAAACTGTGATCTTAGCAAAATACAAACTCCAAGGCCATTCTGGAATGAACTCTTCAAGCAAAGAAATCACAATGGATCTCTTCTTCGAAGAAACCATTCGGGAGGCGTATTCCTAACTAAAATACATAGTTTAATATCAACATTAACCAACAGATCCTTAATTGTTCA
Organism: Zanthoxylum bungeanum; assembly: GCA_019454045.1. Lineage (NCBI taxonomy): Eukaryota > Viridiplantae > Streptophyta > Magnoliopsida > Sapindales > Rutaceae > Zanthoxylum > Zanthoxylum bungeanum. The sequence continues at coordinate 72,461 of SKCR01024069.1, forward strand.
AATAGTGTGACTAGAGACAAGTTTCCTCAGAATCTACAATAGATTGTTGAGTATAATCTTTCTCACTGTCATACTATAAAGGTCAAACCTGTAACAAGCTCATTTTGCTTTTGCTGCGCAAACAATTTGCACATCTTATGAACAATTTATAACGACAACTCAATCAAGTTCAAAAAACTTGATCGTAGTAAGCTACGAACAATCTTAGATTTATGGTTCAATCCTAATTTCCGAGATCGATATCAAATATTGTTCTCACTACAAGTTATAGGATAATTTTCTTCGATAAGAAAATAACAGAACCATTAAGTATCAATTACTTCGCAAATGATTCTGACATCCTATTGGACTTGTATGAAAGTTGTCTAAAGGTCTTTTCATCTTATTAATTATGTAGTTCCATTTATAGTTTATCACTCTCACATTTGACTTCACTAAGTCAAGTCTTTTCTACAATCATTATCATCTAATGTTACATACCAAGTAATAAAATAATTTTATTACTTGAGATCGTAGAAAAGATATTCTATCAATATTCTATTAAATAGAACAAATGATAAACTTTTACTTGTACCTCTGAGGCGCAAGTACTTTTCAATTATATAACCATTATACAAAAGAAAGATTTAAATCTCAAACTTTTCAAGATTCGAATTTTTTACTTATACATATCATATATATAACAGTAGAAACTAATGGAACCTTAATTAAAAGGATGAATAAGTGTTACTGGAGTATATCCCCAAGAGTATTGAAATTAATTCGGTAACACTCAATATCAAACGAATCAAATCGTATAGGATTCGATTTCTCCCACTGACCAATTCCATCACGATGGAATCGTAGAGGAATAATATTGTGCAAGAATCGCATTTATTAAATAACCTTAGAACAATTGTAATAAATTCATACGTTTGATCGTATCAAACATCTTTGAACAATTCAAAAAATGATGATGAATTTTAAAGATACAGTTTTCAAAACTTCAAATTGAATATGTTTGAACTATTGAAAATATTCTATCCGTGTTTCATCATAAACATATTGAAAGTTCTCGAACCATTCAAGACGTTCAATATATGTTCTATTAGAAACATGTAACTAAGTCATGACAATTCATTAACTAAGTTACGAAGTAAAGAAAACTATCCAAGGTAATTTATAATTCATTAAACTACATACATCAAATGTATTAGTTTAATAAATCTGTGGTCCAATGATGATCATTGGTTAAATGAGATTAATCACATCTTGAATACAATATTCATTAAATGGATAAGGATATGTGGTGTGATCTCGTATTAGACCATCATTTACCATACAAAATAAATGTTGGTATGTATGCCCTAGAGCTACATGTGAAGTAAACGGTTTCTTGTGTTAAGAAATAAAATGATGCATTATTCATTTGTCAAATTGTTTATTTAATTTTGCATATATATATCTTCATAAATACCGTAGATTACTTATGTACCTTCAGACTTGGTGTATGAGTGTCATGCACCAGAGGATTTAAGTCTGAAGTTAGTAATCTTAAATAGTCCATAGAGAGCAAACAAACCAGGTACTTTGTTTGTGGTTTATCTATAGCTGCGGTCCATTCTATATTTGGATGGCGATCTTAATCCGGATCGTCCATGTAGAGACATGAGGATGGAGGCACCTTATATGATGTGAACATATAGGACTGGACCCAGATGGAAATGGCATTCTTTTAATATCCGTTAAACAAAGAAAGTCATTTCGATCTACTTGATGGTCATATATGGGTTGATCTTAATCCTGAGTGTACTACGAACTCCTACATGACGGGTTGTGTCATTTGATTTACAAATGTGAGGTTGGTGTAGCAATCCCAACCAATAACTACGTACTTTGGGGGCATAGTCTGTTATGTAGCTGGGAACGTTTTACATAGACATGGAATTCACTCCTTCTTACGAGAAGTAGATGAGTATCTCTCTTAAGGGTTGATTCGGTACTTGAACGATTTGAGCGCTCAAGTCTTTCTATTACGAATAAAAATATTAATATTCATAACAGTTATGAATAAATCGTTCATTAGAGAATCAATGGTACTTAAGGTAAAAATAATTAGAGGGGTATAACAGACATTATGACCCGGCTCTAATTACGAGATATTCGTGAAGGATCAATTCGTATGCAATGACTATATCGGTGGACACCGACTTGGTTCGGCTTAATATTTCATCTACGGCAATGAGAGTACAACTTCGGATTTTTAGTGGAATAATTCGAAGTTAATAATTCGGAATATTTAATTAAGAGCTTAATTAGTATTTAGAGATTATTGGAGCTCGGAACCGTAGGTCCACTTGGTCCCCGTGCTAGCTCGATTTACTTTAGCGGAGCTAATATAATTGGATGGTCCAATTATATACTCACAAAAGAATGAATATTATTAATATGATTAATAATATTAATTACATCACACTTGAGACTTTATATTAAAAGTTAATATAAGGTATTAATAATTATATGATAATTATTAAATTAGAACATTAAATTATATATGATATTATTTAATAAGGCTAAGAATTATTTTGGAAATAAAAATCATCACCATGGTAGGATTCCTTATCGGATAAGGAATATGATTTGTTTGTTTGAGAAACAAAGTCAAACCCAAAAACCCCACCATGGTCGAATTCCTTCATGGATAAGGAATATGATTTGTTTGTTTGAGAAACAAAATCAAATCCAAATTACTTACCCTTGGCCGAAATTCATATATGGTAAGGAATATGATTTGTTTATTTTGGAAGCAAAATCAAACTAATAAACCTTACCCTGGCCGAATTTCATAAGGGATGGGAGACTAATGGTTGATTTGTTTTATGAAACAAATTACCTAAAGTATAAAAGAAAAATTATGATTTAATTTTTCAGATCGAAGGATTAGAAACCCTAGCCTCCATCTCTTCTTCAAGCTCTCAAGAGTTGAGAAACATTATTGAAGAACCTGAAATTAATTTCGGTGTGTGATCTTAATCTCTAAATCGTTTAGAGATTAATCTGTGAGTGAAGCCCACATTACCCTCCGTTGGTAACGAGACATAGCTCGGAAGACCTTGTGACGTTGGAAAACTCTTTCCCCTCCTCTCACCATTCACGGCAGTGGGCAAAATTATAGCCCACTGCCGCACGCACTTCCCATTCATTGGGGCTCGGTTTTGTTTGGTTTTAATTCGGGTTTTTGGTAAACACTTTTAGGGATTTTTAGGGCTGTGTTAGGATTTTTTTTTAGAGAAAAATCAGACCTGAACCATCACTGCAGTTCACGCAAATACTGCTTCAAATTGGGTGCAGTTCGCGCGTGTAACGGGTCCAAAACAGTCCACTAATTCACTGCAGTTCAAGGGGCTGTTCGGGGACTATTTCGGGGGTATTCCGGGGCTCAAATATTGTCCAAAACAGAAGCAAAACATCAGTGAACTCACTGGTGTGGTTCGGCCAAAGCAAAGGAGAGCAGAAAAAATTTTCAAGTTCGGTCCGTGAGCCTTACCGCTTCCGCTGCGCGAGGGAAGGCGTTCCCTACAATAAACATCTAATACTTATGTGATAAAATCTCATAAAACACTGTTCTAAGTTATTTTCTTAACCGAATATTTTTTTCTTAATGTTTATCTCTATATCAATGACACTACTAGTCGTATTAAAATATGTAACAACTGTTTATAAAGAACAAGTAACTATCTGATAGTCGCAAGTTCTGATATCAAATATCAAAATAATAATTAAACAATATTTTAAATAACTAGGTGGAAGACCTGTTATCCAATACCTATAATTGTCATGTTGTGAGAATCGATATTCTCTACACATAACTATACATATCTCTTTGCTTTAGCTTCATAATTTGCCTTCAACTATTCACAACAATTGAAAATAATTGATTAGCAAACTTTTTCAGACACACTATCTATAAAGGTCACTAAAGCCAAGAAACATCATTATCAGATAAACAAATACCTAATGGGGAATTCTCAATGATAGTCAGGAATCTGGAGACATGAACAAATTCATGTCAATTCTTACCGCACAAGAAATTATTCTCTCTAGACTATTATATCCTAAAACGGATATCTATTTAGATTACCTATCGTGACTTAGAAACTAAGTCACTAACCATCTTGATTTATCAAGAAAATCGGAACAACAGTTCCCGATGGTTTTGACTAATCTAACAATATCCAAGCCTACTCTAAATCTAGAACATATTCTAGAAATCTGCAACCATAAGGAAAGTCAGAAAACATATACAAATAATATGCATGCAGGGGATTAGAAGTTTAATTCTATCAACAATTTAGAATAAGAAAAACAATGCGGCAAATTTCATAATATTACACACTGCTTTAATTATGGATTTTTAACCCAGCAGTGCCTCTCACTAATTTACATAATACCGTAATCCCCAATGGAAAACGGGAATCCAATAATTAAATTTAATTCCATAGTGAGAAGTGGACCTCATGAATATATTTCGACTCACAGTTTTGACACGTTCTCGCCTACGTATATTCATAGGTAGACAACTCATTGTCAATCACATTCACTGTGACTCCTGATTTTGATCCTGACTGTTTCTCGTTATGACAGCTTTGGCACGTTCATAAGGAGGCCACTTTCACTTGAATTTGTCTCTTATCATATAAGTTCTACCGGCGCAAATGAACTACCATCAGCCATAACTGCACAGCTTTGGCACGATACAACTACAACCTTAGGAAATCATTTACATCCGTACTGACAAGGCGGACCAAGAAACAAGTATTCATAATACTAGTTACTTTAATGCCTTATTTAAGCAGGGATATTCCTAAAGATGGTTCTTTACTCTACATCAAATGCAGATTTTAATTTAGATCAATTTCTCAATAATTCAATTCTACTTGGGAAATCATAACTTAATTTAACCATTAAATCTGCGTTATGTTTTCCGTTAACGTAGAACCAAAAAGTTAAGAAACATCTAAATTACATGCATGTGCAAATATCAAAATTGGATTATATATCATATATCAAGCATGGAAAATGTAATGGATGAAGGATCAGACCTGCTTTGATACCATTTTTGTTGAGGTTTTTGGCGCAAGCGCAGCGGAAGCTCGTGGTTCGGGCGAAATCGTAACTTTAAAACTTTTTAAAATTACCAAATAAATTATTCAATATCCAATATGAATAATTCCTTCATATTTCACCTACGCATATTTATTCGATATCAAATAACGACATAAATAGATTAGAAACATCGCGAAACTTTTACGAAAATATTTTTCTGTAAAATGGCATAAAACACTTTTTTTATCCGACCCGACCAACCAACACACATGGGGCTGCCCATGTCAGCTCCAATAGTGCTTGGGCAGTTCATGGGCTGCCCAAACAGTGACCAATTCAGTGTTTGGACAACGGACACCCGGTAAGCCCGAAACTCACCAGGTAACGTCGTTTTTCGCTATTTTCGCATATTTCAACTCCGAAATAATTTCCGGAAATTGTTCCAATGTCCAAAACACATCCAATAAATTTATACAACATAATTTTCATCACCAAAATCACAGAAAATCCAGATCTGATTTGGTAACTAAAAGATCATTTTTCATGCTTTAAATCCAATTTTCTCAATATTAATCATATCAACATTAACACCAACCAAAGCAACCACCTATGAAGAACAATAACAATTCTAGGAGTTACCAGAGTGGTCATAACACTCTAGAATGGCAACAAGTCATCAAATGATAAAATTGAACTAATATTAGAATTAAATTATCTAATCCAACTTCACATATGCATCTAGCCTCCAAATCCATCCTCCAAATCAAAAAACCCCAAAATATAAGAAATGAAGAAACCCTAGAACTATTCTAGATATTCAAGAACAAGAAACAAGCTTTCTAAGTTTAAGATTATTGAAGATTACCTCAAATCTTGCAATTTCCTCAAACTTTTTTCTTGATTTCTTCACTTTCTTCCTTGTTTCTTCAAACAAATATTTTGGTGCTTTTTTTACTAGAGAGGTTCGGCCATGGCTAGTTCTTAAAATTAGAAAACAAAATTTTCTCACTTTAAATAGGAAGCACAACCGACTTTGTAGGAGGGGGAAAGGGCATTTTGGTCATTTGGTCATTTTTAATCTAATTAATTAATAATAAGCTTTAAAGTTGACAAATCCAATTTGTAAACTTTAAGCTTAATAAAATCATGCCACATGTAACCAATAATAATCAAATATATTGCATAACAATTATGTAATATTGGAATAATTTAATTATCTAGACATTTAACATTTAAATACCTAAATAATAATTAATGCGATTATTATTATATATGTATTTTTATTTACATTAAATAACAAATACATATATTAATGACATGTGTCAAAATCTAATTTGACAATTAATTAATATGTATCAAATCAAATTTTGTATCAAATTCAAATACACATTAATTATCAAATGATCGAAATGCCCCTAATGCATGTATTTTCGTTTAACCGATTAAATGATTCGAATTAACTCATTTAATCCGGTGAAGTATTATGAATAATCTATATTATTCATAACGTGTTGCCCAAGTGCTCAACGAGTATACTTCATATTGTGGGACTCTCTAAGTTTAGGTTTATCTGTCACATAATCCAATTTCGTGTCCATAATCCACCCACTCATGAATTATGACGACCACAGATAATCTCATTAAACTATGCAAGTCGAGGTCATTGCATATGTATAATCCTTCCATCACAGGCTATCAATATTATACCGGGGATATAGATAAGAACGTCAAATCCCTAAGGTATAATATAGTCGACTTTTAAATTTACGATCTCTAAATACACTCGGAACTCGCTTCCGAAGTATACCACGACCATGGATTTACTAGATCGCAAATATGTACATGATACATATGCCCTGTACACAGGACTGACGGATTCTATCAGATACTCACAGGATATCATGAGCATCAGTCCACACCCAACGAACAGGCGGAGGTCTGATCTAAATAGATCGGTGACGTGATTGCCATCAAAGTGTGGAGGATAACTCGTATATCCACAGTGATATCTCAAGTCGAAGGACCACTATGCTACTCGACTCGAGAAGATTCATATTGACGTTGGTGTACCATCTATTAGAAAATCTTCAGTGAGTCGTTCAGTGTTTACCAAATAAACACCTACATGTCTATACGAGTCTCCCAAGACTCATGGTTCATTGGGATAAACCATCAGACCAAGTCTCGATATACGATATATACCGGTCTCATCAGATTTTACTAACCGACCCGTGTATGTAAATATTGACCAGGAACTTTATTTGATAATATACTTCAAGTAATGACACTTCCTAATGTCAATTACAAACTACTTTGTAACTGCGCACTACAAAATATATTATCGGGTCTTTCTCTAATATATACATATCATTAAACCATATTTAGTTTCAATCTAATCGTAATTAGATCGAATATGTATATAAAAGCAAGAAGTACTACCATTAAGTAATAATATTATGGGAAAAAAAAGGAATTGTTCGTATTCATGAATCGGACATAATTACGATCCGGATTGGCACTCCGAGCATCAACCCTAACACTAATACCACAAGGATTTGGTGGGACATAACCCGACCCCGAGCCATTAACAACACTTGGCCACAATGGAATGTTCCCTCTTTGTGCCAATCAGCACTTGGCCATGTGGGAGATACTCCGACCCCATGCCAACTAATACCGTAGGGACTCGGTGGGACATAACCTGGCCCCGAGCCATTAACAACACTTGGCCACAAGGGAATGTTCCCTCTTTGTGCCAATCAGCACTTGGCCATAGAGGAGATGCTCTGACCCCATGCCAACTAATACCACAGTGATTCGGTGGGACATAACCCGATCCTGAGCCATTGACAACACTTGGCCACAAGGGAATGTTCCCTCATTGTTCCAATCATCACTTGGTCATGTGGAAGATGCTCTGACCACATGCCAACTAATACTATAGGGACTCGGTGTGACATGACCCGACCCGGATCCATTAACAACACTTTGCCACAAGGGAATGTTCCTTCATTGTGCCAATTAGCACTTGTCCATGAGGGAGATGTTCCGACCCCATGCCAACTAAGACCACATGGGCTCAGTGGGACATAACCAGACCTCAAGTCAATAATCTCAACAATGGTCTTGGCGTAACGAATGCAGCCTCGAGCCAACAATCTCAATAAGAACTTAGCCAAAGATGGTAGATTTTCGACCTCCAGAGGCGTCCATGGAGCTTGGTAATGGCGTCCCGTACCCAGCCATCCATGAAAACAAAAATAAAGACAAGAATAAGATAATGTGTAACGAGGGTGATTTATCACTTACCTCAGACTGACCCAAAAACAAACAACACATGTATCAAGACAGCGTCCTGCCTTAGACTACCAAAAATAATAATTCTAAACCTTACAGTCTAGCGTCCCGACGAACCGAACTACAAATCAAGAGGGCAGCCAGCGCCATGAGACTCTCCCCATGCTAGGCAGACCCTTAGTCTGCAAACGCCACGAAGGCATTCTAGCCTTCCCTGTGTTATGCTCCTAGTGATCTGAGGTAGGGTGGCCAACGTCATAAGGGAATTATCCCTCCTCGTGCTAGACATACCCCGCGACGCTTCAAAAGCCACGGTGGCCCGTGGGCCATCCTCATGCTATGTACCTCATGAACTGGGCGGCAAACGTCATGGGGGAATTATCCCTCTCCATGTTATGCAAACCCAGAGGTACCTTAGTACCGGAGCCACTAGTCGTCCATGCCTGCTATGATTACCTTGAGGCACCAAACGACACGCTGACTCATTCGCCGAGCGTGCTATGGATACCAGAGGCGCCAAATGCCACGCATGCCTTCATGATGCGATCATTTATCAAAGATGCAAGTCATTGGGTGTTAACATTCTAGCCCGGGAGTTTGATAATGACATCAGGGACTAGCATGCCGTGGGGGTACACGCTCATCCCACATGTCGTGAATCCCTTCATGCATTCCAATCACGAGTATTTAACAAGAATATTAAATATTCATTTCCCACTAAAATAATAAACAAGCATAAATAAATAAGTTTTTATTTAAGAAAGGGAAAATTTTATTCATATTCAGGGAATCTACTACCCATCTTACAACTCTTTGAGGGTCATTCTAAGAGAGGCTCTTATTGAAAATATTTTCCTCAACATCTTTGAACAATACTAAACAATGTCCTTCTGAACCGAGCTCTTTGGAGAAACTGGAGACTGATAGGTCGAACAACGGCCACAATTTCTCTAGGAGGAACTTGTTCAGCATCAGCACCAAAGGTGGGAAAAAACCTACCAACCTCAAACTCCTGATATTTCATTTCATTCTACAACTCAACCCTAGGTGCTCCACCCTCTATATAATAACAGACTTGGAAAGCTACTAAACATGCATAATAAGCATGAGACACTTATAGAAATTGATCGAATACCTCTTGCATTCCGGTCCTCCCGATGTTCCACGGTGGCTGTGACTGTCGTGAATCCAAAGATTTGACAAATTGAACAACATCCACCTCTAATTGGTGACTTCTGATAACATCTTTTATATTTCGTTCAACAGCTCAATGGGAACTATTGGAAGTATTTCCTCATTATATCTGCATTCCAAGGCTTCTTGAGTCGGGTACCATCCAGTTGCTCCAATTAATAGGTACCCGACCTGACAACCTCGACCACTCTATACGGCCCCTCCCATTTGGCTCACAATGATCCTTCTTCCGGCCTCCTCGTATTCAAAGTGACTCGCCTCATGACCAAATCTCCGGGAAGGATGGATCGTACCCGGATCCTCTTATTGTAGAACCGGGCCATCCTTTACTGACACACGACCATCTTAATTGGCGACCTATCCCTTTTTCTTCTATTAAGTCAAGGCGGTGCCAGATGAGCTCCTCATTCTGCCCGGCCTCAAATTGTTGTACTTGATGGGTTGCCACCCCGTTCTCCACTGGGATGACTGCCTCACATCCATAAGCCAAAGAGAAATATGTTTCACCTGTGAAATCTTTGTAGGTCGTCCGATGCGCCCATAAAACCTCTAGTAGCTCCTCGACCCATAGTCATTTGCATAACCCTAGTCTTGCCTTCAAATTGCTCTTGATGGTCTTATTTGTCGCTTCCACCTACCCATTTGACTTTGGATGAGCAAGTGAGGTGAACCTCAATGTAATCCGGAGGGCTTCACAAAGTTTCCTGAAGCCCTTACTATCAAACTTATTCCCGTTGTCCGTAACGATAGCTCAGGGAATCTCAAACCAACACACAATATTCTTTCTGAAAAAATCCATTGCCTTTTTCTCCGTAATTTTGGACAGCGGCTCGGCTTCCACCCACTTAGTGAAGTAATCTATGGCAACTATGGCGAATTTGGCCTGACCCCGACTTGTGGGCATTGGTCCAATAAGATCTATCCCCCACTGAGTAAACAGCCAAGGACTTGCTAGTGAGGTCAACTGCTCAGGGGGTTGATGTGGTATGTTGGAGTTCTTCTGACAACCATCACATGCTCGTGTCATCCTGGTGCATCGTCGGCAAGAATAATCATTGTTTTAGTGCCTTGTGAGCGATTGATCAACCTCCACCATGGCTTCCGTAAATTCCTTCATGAATTTCCCTAAACACATAATATGCCTCATCCAGCCCCAGAAATCTCAAGTAAGGCGTAATATACCCTCTTCGGTACAACATCTCATCTATCAAACAGAACCTGGTGCTGCGATACTTTAGCTTCCTGGCCTCTTTTTTGTCTTCGGGCATATCCCCCGTCTCTAAATATTTCTTTATTGGGTCCATCCAAGATTCACTCCCCTCGACATCTACCTTCATTGCCTTCGGAACCCCGATGCTTTTTTACTGTAAGCATCCCAAAGGATCGGTCCGGGGAGTCTTTGATTTTATGGACGACGCAAACCGAGCCATAAAGTCTGCCTGATGGTTGTTTTCCCTGCCGACCTGCTCAAACATCATATTCCTCATCCCTTCGACCAACTTCTTCACCTCGCCCTGGTAGGCAATCATGTTTGGCTATCTTACATGGAACTCGCCATTCAATTGTTGGATGGACAATTGGGAATCACTTCTTACTACCACATCTTTGACCCCTACCACCATGCAAAGTCTCAACCCCACCAAAATGGCCTCATACTCCGCCTCATTATTTGTAGCTTCGAAAGCAAACCTCAAAGCATAACTCAGTTCCCCCCTTCATTACTTCGGAGGATCATTCCGGCCGCACAACATTATGTACTGACCTACCCATCAATAAACAGTTCCCACTTAGTTTCTTCCATTGTCATGACTTGAGGCCCCGTGAATTCTGCGAAAAAATCAGCCAGTGCTTGCTCATTGATTGACACTCTGGGAAGGTAAGATATATCACACTCGCTGAGCTCCACCGACCACTTCACCAACCGACCTGAAACATCTGGTTTGTTCAGGATCTTCCTCAGCGGGTGGTTGGTATAAACTCCAATAGGGTGGGCTTGGAAATAAGGGCGTAACTTCCTTGCCGCAGTAACCAAAGACAGAGCAACTAGCTCATGAGCAGGGTATCGAGTCTCCGCATCCAATAGGGCCTTACTAGAATAGTACACTGGCCTTTGGACTTTATCCACTTCCTGCACCAATACCGAGCTCACAGCATATTCAAAAACAGCTAAGTACATAAACAAAGTCTCACATGGGATCAGTTTTACCAATAAGGGAGGTTGAGCCAAATACTCTTTCAGGTGCTGGAATGCATCCTCGCATTCAGTTGTCCAACTGACCTCTTTCTTCTTCGTCTTCTTGATCAGCTTGAAAAAGATGTGATATTTATCGGTGGCCTTGGAAATGAACTAGTTCAGTGCCGCCACTCGACCTGTCAGGCTCTGCACTTCCTTGACCATCATCGAGGGCTTTAAGTCCAGAATTGCCTTGATCTTTTGTGGATTTGCCTCGATGCCCCGGGCACTAACCATGTACCCCAAAAACTTCCCCTATGATACTCTGAATGCACATTTGTGTGGGTTAAGCCTCATGTAGTGTTTCCTTAACAACTCGAACGTCCCTCTGAGGTTGTCCAGACGGTTCTCGGGCTTCTTTGTCATCGTGATCATGTCATCAACGTAGACCTGCATTGTCTTACCGATGAGCAGTTTGAAGACCTTGTTCACTAACCTCTAGTAGGTATCCCCGACATTCTTCAGCCCAAAAGGCATCACCTTATAGCATTACAGTCCTTGGTCAATGACGAATGTTGTATTCTCTCCGTCCTCCAGATGCATCTTGACTTGATTATATCCCGAGAAGGCATCCATGAAACTGAGCAGTCCATGACATGTCGTGGAATCTACCAACTGATCAACCTTAGGAAGTGGGAAGTTTTCCTTCGGGCAAGTCTTATTCAGATCGGAGAAATCCACACACATCCTCCACTTCCCGTTGGCCTTGTTAACCAGAACCACGTTGGACATCCACTCTGGGTATTTGACCTCCCTGATAAACTTGGCCTTCAATATTTTCTCAATCTTCACTCGAATTGCCTCATACCATTCCTGATTAAAAATTCTCCTCTTTTGCTTGACCGGTTTACGAGCTCGGTTACCGCCAAACAGTGACTGATGAACTTGTGGTCGATCCCGGGCATATCTTCGTGTCCCCAGGCAAACACATCTACATACCCCTTTAAGAAACCTAGAAAATGTTCCTTCAGACCTGGTTCCAACCTTGCCCCGACCTTTATAATTTTTCCAGGGCCGAAAAGCTCTACCGACTCTAAATCTTCTCCAGCCCCTAGCTCAACAGACTCATCGGGTCGGGGGTCGGCTGATTCTACTTGCGCCGCTTCATCTTCTATCTCTTTCCTCTTCCTGCCTACTTCTTCAACACGAATCGTTTCCTTAGAAACAGTAGCAAAATAACTTATTGCCGCCCTCTAGCTTCTGCATACTATCCCGACCTCCTGAGTCGGGAACTTCAGCTTTAAATAATAACATGACACGGAAGTCCTGGATTTCATCATGAAAGTGTCTTCCTACGATCACCTGGTAACTGCTCAAATAATCTACCATCGTGAAATCCATCATCACGGTCCGGGTGTGAGGAGCTATCCCGATTATCATTGCTAACTGTATCCAACCTAATGGGATGAAATTTGCTCCCCCAAACCGGTACAACGGCGTCACATCCTGGGTTAATGTGGTATACTCCACGCCCAAACCATCCAAGGCTTCCTTGGAGATAATATCTACCGCACTCCCAAGATCCACTAGTATTCTGTCTACCTCAGCCCCACCAATAACGGCCTTGAATATTAACACATCATCATGGTGGTAGGTTACACCCCTGACATCCCCATCTGCAAACATAATGGGAATATGTCGTGACCTATAGATCATCAGGTCACTTTCGGTTGTCAGCACCTCCGAGCCCCTCATTTGGCAGTAATTCTTCCTATATCGATTTGAATCCCCGACCAATGTTCTTCCCCTACCTATCGTGAACATCAGTCTATGTTCCATGCGCTGACTGGCCATCATGGCCCTTTGTTCTATGCATTCATTCAAATAGTCATTTTTAACCAGGTCTTCTACATGCTAATGCAGGTCCCTATATTTATCTGTGGCATGTCCATTTGTATTATGATGCATTCTGTATGCCCTAGCGTCCCTCTTATCAACCAGGAATCACCTCGGGTCGGGTCAGTCAGCAGACCCTTATCTATGATCTCCCGAGCTATCTATGATAAAGGCTTGTTCAAGGCAGTGTAAGTCGATCCTCCCGCGACATGGGCGATGTTAACTGGCAATCTTCTTTCTTGTACCAGGTTACCCTGGATCATGGGCCTAAACTCATTCTGTCTCAGGATCGGTCCCCTCTGATCCCTACTCACATCAGGCCATTTTTCCGACTTGACCACCCTTGGCCTCTGAACATTCCCTCCTCGGGCGATCTTCTCTTCTCCCTCCATTAACACAAACTTCATTGCCTACTCCAGAACAGTGGAATAGTCTGGTATCTCTTGTATTCTCTGGTGGGACCATAACCTCCCGACCTTGTGGGACCGTTTGAAACTTTCCAACGCCTCCGGGGACTCATACGCCTCGATCTCCAACACCAGGTTGTGGTACCTATCGATAAAACTTTTCAAAGATTCGTCATCTCTCTGCTTCATCAACCTCAATGAACCCACTGTCTTCATTGGCACGCAAGCCCCTTTAAAATGTCGTACGGAGGACTTTCTCAATTGGGTGAAACTGCCTATGCTCCCTAACGTCAAGCTCATGAACCACAAATTAGCAGATCCACCCAAGGCCAAAGGTAACACCTTGTAGATGGCCTCTCTTGTCATCATTTGGATCTCCATCAACAAAACAAACTTCTCCACATGAGACTTGGGGTCAGTGTTACCTTTGTAAATATCCATAGAAGGCATAGTGAACCTCCTAGGAACCTCCATAGCCATCACCTCCTTCGTGAAAGGGGATGTTGTCTCCATGTCTTGGTCACCCATCGTCATCCCTTTCATATTTTCCTCTCATTTCCTCACTCCTTCCGGAACCAACTCTTCATCTGGTTCTCGGAGCTGTCACGTGTTGGACAATTATGACCCATAGCGTCACTATTTGTACAGATCGTGGTGTTGTTGAACAAATTAACTATGTGACAAAGGGCCTTGCACTCTTATCATTTGTGATTAGATCACCTAGATGTAAAAATGATAGGAGGTCCCTATGATTTGTTCCTGGATTGAGAATGACCTGAGACAGTATCAATCCACGAATGATAAATCATTAAATATCCCTAGTCAGAGTATTATCGAGATTGGACATCGATGAATACGTAAAAGACTAATATTACACTTGTGCGCGTTGTGAGGGCACAACGACATAGTTCTCATATATTTGGGTATATGATACTCATGCAAGTGTAATAGGAGGTTGTGTTTCACCGATGGTACAGGATACAGCTTCGCTCTGGATAGACCCCCTCAGAATTCCATTGGTAGTATGACTATGTGTCTATGGAAGTCCGAAATCAGGTTAGGTGTATTTGGTCTTAACCTGAGACTTGCACCGCTAATACTTGCGACAATCAATATACTTTGGTTGCGGTCATCCAGGGCTTTAACAGGTTCTGTGTACGCCAATGCTGGGTATATTGAGAATCGTAGTGTGTTGGGTGTGATGTCAAGACGGAAGTGTCACTCCAGTCATATGGAGATGATGATCGCGTAGGGATACAGAACTGGCTCTCTAAAAAGGTTGCAACCGTCGGGATAATATGACTTGGTCATGATTATCTGATATTAAAGAGACTAGTTGCTCGTAATCCGATATATGTTTCGTACGGGGCAGACACTGTACCAGCCTCAGGCCTTGCATGTGATCATCTGATACTGGACAGAAATACGCAATACTACGTATATTACGCTTGATATAGATCCTTTATTCCTGTAAGGATATTTTCGGAGAATTGGGTAGGCATGGCGCTTTGCTAGATGCCAACCTTGTCTTGTAAATCGGTATAAATGTAATACGAGGTACTTACGTGTTCGGATAGTCCGACGATCGAATTTACTGCCAACATATCCGGGGATCTCATGGGTCGCTTCCCAAAGATTCACCGATGACGTATGACTCGCACTTTTAATTAATCTGGGATTAATATGATGAGAGAGAAAATTAATCTGGGATTAATTGCGGAGATATTTTATCTGGGATAAAATATCATTTAAAGAGAGGGAACGATTAATTTGGAATTAATCGATAAATTAATATATTCGATATATTAAACGAAATTGGATTTCGACGCGGAATTAAAATTAGATTTTAATTCGGGCGAACGAGTTAATTTAGAATTAATTCGTTAGCGAAGTGAATAGTAATTATGCTAGGCATGATTATTTAATTAAATTAGATTTAATTACGACGCAACGGAAAATTCGTTAATTTGGAATTAGCGAACCCGAGCCCGGGATTATTTGCGAGCGCATTCGCATTTCGAATTCGAGTGCGACACGCAAGTCAAATCATTAGTCGCATCAAGCGTCAAATCATGTCACTTTGAGTGATGTGACATGTGATTGATTGATTGATGTGATTGAGTGATGTGGTGGTTGTTGGCATTAAAAGTTTGACTTTTTATTAGCCAAATTTTGGTATATGATTTAATAAAATCAAATACAAAATTAGACAACACACATTATTTTTTACTCTTCTCTCTTTCCACTCTTCTTCAACTTCACGCCCTTTGGGCTGCTGTTTCTTGCTTCTGGTTTGGCAGTTCTGCCGTGAACCAAGGGAGAAAAATGGGAAGAAAAGTCCCGATTTTGTGGCAAAATCGGGAGTGCTAGCACACTACGGGATCATGCGAAGGTGATAGGGAAGTCCACCCATGAGCCGGGAATCGTTCGACAAAGCTTGGAGCTTGTTCGAGGACCTCCAATGGCCGAAACCATTGGGCTGTGAACTGCCACTGCCGAGCAGAATTTTTGAAGTTTTTGTTCGTCAAAGCGTCGCTCAACCGATCGATGTGAGTATTCCGCAACTCTGTGATTGTATTCGCACATGTTCATGCTTGATTTATGATCCTTGGGACCCTTAGAATCTCCAACATCACGCTCTCTCCTACGGGCATCTCCACGCCTTCCTCTCCGGGCATGATAACTTCCGTAACTGGGGATTTCCTGCATTTCCCCATAATGTCGTTCCAGACCACTCTCTGCAAAACGCTGATTGTTACTAGAAGACTCAAGGGTCTGTCTACCCTCCTCTTCTTCCCACAACTCCTCCGCCGGTACAGCTCCGGCGATGACCATAGATATCATCTTATGGGCACTCCTCTTCCCATTTTCACATCTTCATCTACTCTGGCGACCCTCTTTCCTCTTGCTATCTCTTCTCTCATTTGGCCGGGGCCTGCTCATCCTCCATTCTTTTCGAGCTTTTCTATCATTGCCTTCATAAAGACCTGAGTTGCCACCTTTTTTTTTCCCGAGCTTCCTCAATTTCTCTTCGCATGGTTTCCTCTATTTTCTCCATCCACTATGTGGTCGAAGCATCCGAAGATCTATGGTTCCCATCTTCTGCCGTCATTCTAGTGCGTTTACTGCTTTTGTACCGATTCCCCACAAACGACGCCAACTGTTGACGGTCGATTTTCGTTCCAGGGGCAGTTTCGAAAAACCACACCTCAAACAATCTCTCATTAACTGTAAATTTGTTTGGTTCGGGGACCAAAGGCAAACTTAGCAAAAGATGAAATAACACACAGATAAAACAGAGAGTTTAACGTGGTTCGACCGAATAGATCCAACCTACGTCCACTGGCACAAGGGAAAATGAAGTTTTATAACATGGTCGGGTTTGACCGACCTGCCTATCTCTCGAGCTCGTCTGACCGGCCTCTTACAAGCTCACTCTTACACTTAAGCTTTTTTATTCTTTTTATTACAAGTTATGTGTGAAATAGATTTTTCACCAACCCCCTACAATGAACTCTCAATCACTTTATATACTATGTCGAACTCTACTGCTCATTTATCTTTATGACGTCAGCCACGTGAATCTGCCAATGTCGTGTAGGCTCTCTATCCCAACTACTTTGCCAACTGTCACCCTATCACCTGCAACTCTGCCATCTGAACTTCATTAAATGATGTTACTTTTGGTAACTGCCACACGCTATCTGTCTATGCCAGCCCATACTTTAACCACTCCCACGCGGTAACTTGTATCAGAAGATAAACCTGTAATCTGCTGCAGTCACATCAGACCTTTTGGAGAATGCAAGTTCCTATGAATGACTCACGTTACTCGAACCTGACCATGCCGTTACAAATCTGACCCGCCCTACCAGGTCGGAAACCTTAAGCAACAGCTCCCCTGACCTGCGGAGCTGTCAGGCCGAGTCGATCCCGAGGGATTAACTCATTTCGCTTCCATGACATCTCTACACCTCGAGTCGGGTAATAAATATGAACCGACCCCGACCTCTTCGTTGGGCCGGATGCCTATATACTCTGGGCTCGGCCTGGAAATGGAAATTTCTTTTATACCCTCCTTATACTGCTAGGGACCCTTGGGCCCAAAAATCACCATCAACAAATTTTCATTGAAAATATTTTACTTTATTTTCATCGATCTCATCATTTACAAGTTCCTACAAAAAAAGAAACGGAAAAATCTGCATGAACTGCAAAATATTGCTTAATAGTTTGTTTAAACTTCAATGTCTGTGACTAAATTAAACCTACAGGTATGTCACCCTTGATTTCAAGGACTGGAAAAATGATGAACAGAAGAAAAAGACAAAGTGGAAAATCAATCCAATCAATCATCTAACCTCCACTTTATTACTCCCCATTACATCACCCAAATATGAAGAAAAACAAAACGAAGAAAATGCCTCTACAAATAGTTTACAACTCCCAGTACAGGAGAGTAAAGCAAATAAAAGAAAAACATGCGATGAGCTATTTTCCTGTGATATTACTATTTTGGTACGGCATGAAATAGGCGGCACTTTTATGGTAAGCCCACTCAGTGCTTTGTGAACATCCCTGTTGTCAGTGAAGAAAAAAAATCATCTTTTGCTGATTGCGAAGGAGTTGTCGATGAAACTGGGGATGCAGATGTTTGATTATTCGTTCCAGTGCTTGCAACACCATTAGCTGGGTTAGCTTGCCCCATTATAGGAAAGCTGCAAGCAAGAGATTCTGAATTACGAAAGCGAAGAGATGTGACTTGTAGAATGCAAGCATACAATTTGGCAAAAATATGACTTGTGACCACATAACTGAGAGGCGAGGGGTTTTGAAAAATGGGGGAAAACAAATTGACAAAAATTTCATTCATTGGCGTAAAAGTCCAACATTTGGGAGAAAAGGATTTTCAATTGGATAACAGTTGGAACTTAATTTGGTAACAAAATTAAATAAGAAAGTTTCAACAGTTACAAGGCACAATGGTTTCATTTCTGCCCAAACCAGTAATACATTTGGATACCTGGATGTTGGATATGGTACAGAGTTCCCCACTTGATGTGTTGGTGCCATGCTCATAGCCTGATTCAAATGAAGATTTAGCAAACCCACTAATGAAAGTTGATTAAACAGAAATATTGGTAGATGAAGGAGTTATTGTAGATTCTACCTGCATAAGTTTCTGCAGATCAGCCGGTCCAGCACCTGGCATCATTATGCCAGGAATTTGGTTGCTTAAGTTCTGCAAATTATGAGAGGAAAGGTTAGCACCGTTGAGCACAGGATGTTGAAAACTGCTAGAAAATTTTGGATCCCCTCCAGATTTTGCAACAGCGGCCATCAGGAGGGACTGTTGCTGTGCCAACATAGCAAGTTGCTGTTGATGCATAGCAAATGGTGACACCATGTTGGCCTGCATCACATCCAAACCACAGGATCAAACAATTTATATCTGCAATCAAAGTACCAACCACTAGCCAAAAAATAACAAGTAGCCAATGCAAACTAATAATTCCTTTTTATAACAGTCCAAAATCCAAATATCAAACAAGCAAAAGATCAAGCTGAAACACATTTCCTAGTGAAATGCTTGACAGCTACATAAATGATGCTCCAGCATATACCTTCTCAAACAGGCTCATAATGTCATTTTTTAAATCTTTCTGGGGTTTCTCTGAAATTGGGGGAGTTGCTAAAGAAGATGAATCTCTAAACAAGTCCTCAATTCCTGTGGCAGACTGGGGACTACTCTGAACTGCTTTGGTTGGATCAGTTTTCTCTGCTGTCGATTTTTCTCCAGCAGCTGCAATTTTGATAAAGTCAAAGTCAACAGCAATCATTGGACAATACAATCATCACTCTTAAAACCTAAAAGAGCAAGCAGCATATTGACCACATTTTTAATAGGACAATGAAGGTAGTAAATTGTAGAAAAGTTCTGAGACCTACACTGGAAACCTGCCCAAAGATTATCATCCGCAGAAGCAGCCTCAGAGTCGATTTCATTTGGACTATCCCCGGATAGCATGTCAAAAAGGTCAGTAGCAAAATCAACTTTAGGGGGAGGTACTGCAAGATTAGCATCTGAGGCCTGACTAGCTTCCCCAACTGGTGCCACTGTTGACTCTGTTTTCTGCGCTGTTTGCTGAGGCTTAGTAATGGGAATAACCTGTTCATCACAGGTAAGTCATACATCAAAACAACAAACCTTTTCAAACCAATTTCTTAACATAAAAAATGGTAGATTACAGGAGATGTATCATTCAGAGTCAAGTGTGGCAACAATCAGAATATGTGCTTAAGCCAACTTGATTGATATAGATAATTAGATATAAAACCCTAAGAAAGAAAATAGTGAAAATCTTCATCCCCTTGGAGCTTTGTACGCTCTGGTGTGAATCCAGCATCAACCCAGCAATTAGAATCGTCGTCAGAGTTTAGCTACATTGAGAAAGGTATGACCTGAGGGCTTCATTAATGATATTTCTTCATTTATGAGATTCCTGTTTTGACACAGTATCTTTGGCCGGACGTACGCCATGTCCATGAACACACTTCCGGCCGCGCTTACTGTTTTCAGTACCTTATTGCATGTTTAGTTATTTTATCTTTTAATCGTTGTTATTCCCTTATGCATGTTTAGTTGTTTTGTTCTACTGCTTTAATCTGTGACAAACATACCATAAAAATAGTTAGACAGGTATAAATTGCACTTTCTGAGACATGGTATAAATTTGGCCAACCAGTCAAAACATGATTGCTTCTCACAACAAATTTAGTGATAGAAAACCAAAAGAGAAAACAAAGCAGGGGAAAATTCAGAGGGAAGGGATGAAAATTTCTAGGGGAAAACAAAATAATTTTTTATTTATGCAATCTCAGAGTCAGCTATAATCCAAACCAAATAGAAATACTCATTTAAGTTAAACAATCAAAAGAATATGATATAGGATAAGCTATGCTTATATAAGAAGCTTTATATTTCTTCTTATTCTAGTAGGATAAATAATTATTTTACTTGTTTGAGTTGGGTTTCTTTTCCCTCCAGTTATTTTTCTTCTCATTGTGTAGGTGGATGACTTATTTGACATATTGGAAGTAGATTTCATTTAATTGTTTCAAGTGGATTAGTATTCCTAATTTGCTCTTCCTGTGTTCTTAGTGTGATAAACATCATTTTCAAGGAACACTTTCATAGTTATAAAAGAATAGGAACTTGATATGTTTGGGCATGATATAAATAAGGATGTTGGCCCTAATACAGTATTGTGAACAACTTTCCATGTTTAGCTACGAGGCAATTAACTTGTTGGATCTCCTAGATAACTTGAGCCTAAGAAGTTGTCTATAATTATTATTGAAACAAAGGACTAATAATGTCAGAGCCTCTCTTATAAAGTTTGCATAGACATGCCGTTGTGTATTCACAACATCAAGAAGCCATTGAAGATGAAAATTCTTAGAAGAATCATATTTATTTAAAAAAAAAATTAAATAAATAAATAAATAAAAAGACGATACAAATGATATAATCAACTGTTGAAACCATTAGAAAACCTGATCAGGTCCTTTAGGCGGAACCGGAAGACTAATTCTTGTAGCAGGAATGCTATCTTTTGTACTTGGTGCTTGAACATGCTTCCTTTCCTCATTTAAGTTTTCAGAACTGTTGGTGTGACCATGCCCACTCTTTTCCTCAGGTCTCTGCCAATGAACAGAAGTCTTCTCCTCCCATCCTCTAGGAGGTGATTTTGCTTGTCCATCTCTAGCAACCCATCTTTTTTCCTCATACCTGTAAGGAAAGACGGTAATAAGAGCGAGAAATAACAAAAAGCTTCACTGAGTACTGACTTAATAAAGGTAGTGGTACATAGAGCTAACTCAAGAGACATACTTCGCACGAATAAAATTCTCAATTCCAACTCTGTCGTAGTTTGGAGGCAACTCAGCTTCCCAATAACTATTTGCCTTCTCATTTCCCATTGCTGTAGAACGAATAAGAACACATTCATATGCAGTAGCTGATATTCAATTCAATCTTGTAGCAACTAGCAACCAATATCAACAAGGAAAGTTAATTCCATAACCTAATTGACAAACTTACATTGAATGAATGCAACCTGCTCTGGAAGCCAGGTGTCCAAGGTAGCAGATCTAACCTGCAGTAAAAATAGGTAAAATACGTATGTGCCCCTTTGTAATAATGACGGAGTGTTTCACTTAAGAAAAATGCAAAAGAATATGTATAGAGATCTGAACTTAAATAAAGGTCTATGTCCAGACATGGCAGCCATATTTTGATTAATAAAGCATTATGGGGGGAGGAGGGCAGAAGAAAGAAAGACAGTAAATTGAGAAGGCAACAGAAAAGTTTTCGAAACCCAAAAACAACAGGATACAGCAATAGCTATTTAAATCAAATCTATTGTGAAATTACAATGAAGGCAACACCCAAAAAATACACAAATGCATGGTGCAAGAAGATTAAGATCAATCCAAAATATTGAAGCAGGCTGGAGCCATAGTAGTTTATGCTCATAAGCATTAGAAATACAAAGATTCAAGAAATGATGTGCACGATCAAAATTCAAAGAGGACATTTTAATCAGCAGACTACAATATAAGAATTAACAAGAATACGCCACAGAAAATTCCTCATGAGTTATTTACTTAATGACTATAGAAATTATAGATAAGCTCTGTTGTGAAGAAGTTTGCATGCAATAAGGCAGTTTAAAATGTAAAATCGATAATTTGAAATTAATAAAACAAGGTGAATGGAAAAGTCAATTCAAATAATTTAAAATTTCCAGCAATTCATGGAATCATGGCCAAATTTGAAAAATCACATAAAGGCAAAATACTACTTGACAATTGATGAGTTTAGGTTTCAAAACATGTTTGCTCCAAACCTTTAAAGATGAATTTGTAAGGTCTAGGTAGGAAATCACAAAAGTACTAGTGACTTGAGGTTAAATTATTATTTATGCTATCCATATACTATAAGATGAAAAACAGCCACAATACCTACTATCTGTTGAAACCATAGCTAGCTAAAACAGCCACAATACCTACTATCAGTTGTGGAACTAAAAAACACACAGCTGAATAAAATTGCATCACCTTTGATATGTGTACACCAAGACTCCTGTGGATCCCAGAACATTGCATGCAGATAAAGATACCCAAATTCACACTTGCCCATCTTGGACCTCTGCGCGGCAATCAATCAATAAACTATTAGCAACACAAACAGATGGAAAAAAAGGGTAAAGAAATTACAACAAATTGCTGATTTATAACACAATTTGAGGAGATATTTTATTGAGCCAAATCATTCTAAACACCAAAATTTTCACTGTTATGATATCCAACTCATCTCTCTAAAATCTTCTAGATACATACTTGGCTTTGCAGTCGGCACATTCCCTATTCTCGGGCAACTTAAGAAGTCCTTCCAGAATCTGCATATCAATGAATTCTCGAATTTAAAATGTTAATGCTTCCGCGACTATCAATGACTCCAGTTTTGATCAAGATTTAACACAAATCGTTATTAATTATCTCAAATCCAACATCTTTACTACAAAATTAGATTAAAACACAGATGGGAATGAAAATGCTTATTGTATATGTACAGATCGATAGAGATAATTTGTAGCTAAAACTTGAAAATCAAACGTATGCATTTTGAGCTATCTCCAGGAAACTATATCAAAAACGCCAAATCGTGATGCAGATCGATGGAGATCATGTCAAATTAAGAGTTATATGAATTCACAAGAACGATAGGGGCGAAATTGAAATTTTACGAAAGTGTGAGGGGGGTAAGATAAAAGATCGGTTACCTTCCTGTGTCTGGCGTTGAGCTCTTTAGAGACGTTGGCCTTCTCGTTCATTGTGAAATCGCAGCCTCCGAGAGAGAGATGAAAATTAGCACGAAATGAGAGGGCAATCTGGTCTTTTCGGTCCCTCCCCTCTCTCTCTTTCTGATCGATCGGGGAAGCAATTGGAGAGCAGAGAAAAAAAGAGAGAGAGAGAGAGAGAGAGAGAAAAATAAATAATAATAATAATAATAATAAGAGAGCGAAAACTAAGAAAAGAAACAGACTCTCTCTTGCTTACATTGACTTTTTTTAATTAAAAATTAAATTATTTTAATTAACAAATATTGTTATAAAAATATTTATTTGAATGTGAATATCCATCCATATAATTTTTAAACTCTCAACTTATGATTATTGATCTTCGTGCTACCTTTCATTATCTTCTGATTGATGATCAAATTTCCTTTGTATTTATGAAACATTACTTTGGAATGGAAATTATGATTATAAGCCAATAAAAAGAGGTTTTACATATGTTATTTGTACACTTAAAGAAACACTTGAACTATGAATAAGAGAAATGACAAAACGACTTCATGAAAAATATCAATTTTAAATTTTATCTTATTATTTTACACATTATCTGCACTATCTTTATCTGAAGATGTTAATAATTTCCTCCTTGAAAATATGATAATTCTCTTTATTTTGATTTCTCTAAGGGCGGTGTTTTTCCCACCTCCCCGGACAGAATTCCTCCCCTGTCCCCTCAGTCAATTACAAAAATACATTTTTTTTCTAAAATTCTTCATTTACAAGTATTTATATGCATTTTGTTAAAGAATTATTTTGTTATTTTATTAATTAAATATATTTATTTTATAAATTAATTTTTTTGTTAAATTTATATATTTTTTTTACTCTTTATATATCTATTATTTTTAATTTATTTAATAAATATTACAAATTTCATATTTATTGTTATTTATTTTGTATTCATTTAATTTTTGTGATTCTTTTTTAATTTTTTAACACTATTTATGTATAATAAAAATGTTCTCATGTATATTAGAAAAATATATTTTAAAAAATATATTTTAAAAGAATATTGCAAGTTAGCAATGCCCATTTTGTTAAATAGATTAATTTTTTTGTTATTTTATTAATTAAATATATTAATTTTATAAATTAATTTTTTTGTTAAATTTATATTTTTTTTACTCTTTATATATCTATTATTTTTAATTTATTTAATAAATATTACAAATTTCATATTTATTGTTATTTATTTTGTATTCATTTAATTTTTGTGATTCTTTTTTAATTTATTTAACACTATTTATGTATAATAAAAATGTTCTCATGTATATTAGAAAAATATATTTTAAAAAATATATTTTAAAAGAATATTGCAAGTTAGCAATGCCCATTTTGTTAAATAGATTAATTTTTTTGTTATTTTATTAATTAAATATATTAATTTTATAAATTAATTTTTTTGTTAAATTTATATTTTTTTACTCTTTATATATCTATTATTTTTAATTTATTTAACACTACTTATGTATAATAAAAATGTTCTCATGTATATTAGAAAAATATATTTTAAAAGAATAATATAAAAAGTTACACTTTTCTTATATACATGAAAATATTTTTATTATACATAAGTATTGTTAAATAAATTAAAAAAGAATCAAAAAAATTAAATGAATAAATGAACATAAAATAAATAATAATAAATAATAAATTTATAATATTTATTAAATAAATAAAAAATAATAGATATATAAAGAGAAAAAAAATAAAAATTTAACAAAAATAAAAATATTTAATTAATAAAATAAAATAAAATAAGTATATATGATATTTGTAAGTCAATATATATATTGATTTGGGGGAAGGGGCAATTATTTTTACAAGAAATTGATATTTATGTAATTTTGGAGGGGACAATGAGGGGGGAAGTGTCAGGAGATGGGGAGAAGCAAAGAAAATTACTCCTCCCCCTCCCTTGACAAAACCCCCCTCTAGTCTCCTTGTGATTTTTTAAAAATACCTCACCCATAATCAAAAATTATCCCCAATATATATACCACCATTTGCCAATATATATATATATAAATTTAAAAATAATATATATACTTATTTCATTTTATGAATTAAATTTTTTTATTTTTTTATTTTTGT
This sequence comes from Zanthoxylum bungeanum, assembly GCA_019454045.1. Lineage (NCBI taxonomy): Eukaryota > Viridiplantae > Streptophyta > Magnoliopsida > Sapindales > Rutaceae > Zanthoxylum > Zanthoxylum bungeanum. The sequence goes on from SKCR01024069.1 coordinate 98,530, forward strand.
TAAATTTAATTTTTTTTGCTCTTTATAAATATATATTATTTTTTATTTGTTTAATAAATATTACAAATTTCGTATTTATTCATTTAATTTTTTTGATTCATTTTTAATTTAATTAACAATACTTATGTATTATAAAAATATTCTCATGTATATTATAAAAATATATATTCTTAGGATTCATAATGTGGTGGTGGGAACATTCATCGTACGAAGTTAAAGAATATGCCACTCGTTATAGGATTCGTAATCAATTATGGTACTATTTTTTAAATATTTTTAAGTGTAATTTTTTTTATAATACATAAGTAGTGTTAAATAAATTAAAAAATAATCACAAAAATTAAATGAATAAATGAACACAAAATAAATAACAATAACTATGAAATTTGTAATATTTATTAAACAAATAAAATATATATATATAAAGAGCAAAAAAATATAAATTTAAAAAAATAAAAAATTTAATTAATAAAATAAAATAAGTATATATATATATATATATATATATATATATCTATATAATAAATGAGAATGGTGTTGGAGGAAAGAGAGTGTATCCAACGGCTCTCTTTATGTGGCTTAATTGACGGCCCATATCATTTCATTGGTAATTTGAGGAAAGAGAGTGAATTGATTGATGGAAAATGTCAAAAAATTTCAAATTTTCAAATTAAAAAATAGAAAGTTAAAATAAAATCATTTAATTCTGTAACACCGTGCCGTAGGCACGGGCAAATACTGTAACATCGTGCCGTAGGCACGGGCATCATTTAATTAAAAAATAAAATCATTTAATTTTGTAACACCGTGCCGTAGGCACGAGCAAATACTGTAACACCGTGCCGTAGGCACGGGCAAAAACTAGTATATATATATATATATATATATTATATATATATATATGGGATATATTTGGTTTATTGGGTGAGGAAATTTTTGTAAAATTGAGGGGTAAATTCAGAAATATACAAGGGGATAAGGGGGGCTTGTGTCGGGAGGGGGAAGAGTAGCCCTCAGAAGAAAATTTATTTCTCTAAAGGTATGAACTAAATATTTTAAATTGTCTAAATTCATATATTTCTATTGCTTGATAATTCTTATCATAATATTAAATTGTTATAATTTTGTATTTTTAGAAGTGAAAATTCACCCTGAAATGTGAATATGAAAAATATGGAATGAAAGAAAATTCAGCAGATATATCCTCGAGTGATTTTACTATAATGAAAATTTTATTATGATTACGTTCCTGAAGAATTATATAAAAAAAAAAAAAAAAAAAAATATATGATATTGTTCATCATTTTGTCCCTGAAGGACTACAAAATTAGAGATAACTAATTTGCTCACTTCTTTTATCATCTCCATGAAAGAGGAAAAATAATATCTCTCATTTAAGAATGAAAATAATTTGAAGGAAATGAGCATAATTTATCAAAAAGTCCAAGGATTGATATTTTGAAAGCTGGTATATATGATTTTCTTGCATTGTACTACAAGGAAAGAAAATTACTAAGAGTATATAAGATAAAATAATAATAATAATAATAATAATAATTGATAAATGCATGGCTCGAATAAGTTGTTGTAATTGAAATGGTGAGGTGTTAATTCATATTATTGTTATTATTTCTTATTACCAGTAAAGTAATGAGTTTTATCTTAAAAAAAATCATTATGATTTTAAAATAATTATTCATACGTGATTGTTATTAAATTAGTTTCTCCATAACATAAAAGAAATGTTTTGTGTTTTATTTTATTTATTATGATATTGAATTGATATAATGTTTTTAGATTAATTTTGGTTACAATTAACTGTGCGTGCATATGATTTATATGTTTATGATATTTTGAGATATTATGATTTTATATACGTGTATAACTTTCACGATTTTATTCATATATCTTTAAAGTGTATTTAAATTGTATTTGAACAAATCATGCGGCGGTATTTTAAAACAGATAATCGGATTCCTGTGAGTATTTTCTCAAATACTGACTCCCTACTTCCTTCACAATAGTTCCATTTAGGCGATTCTTTTGAGAAAACGTCATGGGTAATCGGGTAGAGTCTTGTAACAAAACTTTGTGATTGAATTACGTTTCGTATTCTCAGTTAGTGGATGACTTGTGAACTTTCCTTTCCATGTATATAATAAATATGCCATAATACATTTTATGATTATTAATGATGATGAATAACTTGATATTTTTATGAAATTCATTTATACTGTTATCAATTTATGTTTAACGGTGATTCCGATATCGTAAAGTATACACCAAATTATTCAAATAATATATATGACAACGTGGAATTTCCACTTCGTGTGAAATTCTACTTATTTTTTGGGGTGTGACGGTTAATATTACAACAATCGACTAGTAGACGATATGGTAATAAGTTATCTATTTTTGACATAAAAATTATTAATTTTCTTCAGTATTTCAAATGAAATTAAATGGAAGTTGAAATTTTAAGAAATTGTTTTTGCATTGGATGGTGGGTTTCTAGGGTATATACGAGAGAGAGAGAGAGACAGAGGGCCGGCCAATTAATTAAGAAAGTATATTTCAATCTCATCTGGAAAAGAGAAGTAAAAGCATGCTCTTTAGGCTGTACCACAATACAAGGAGATATAAAAATTATAAGAGAAATACTAACGAGTATTTTAAGGGTATTTATTAAAAATTTATTTTATGAAAGTTTTTATGGGAAACAGAAAAAAGTCATTAATATTTTGATAATTTTTTTCATTTCCCATAAAAATACACACACAAATAGAGAAGATGTGAGAAAAAATTCTTCTTTTATATCACACAAACAAAAGAATTACAAAGCTTCAATACCAAACTTTACAAAAAACTCTCAACTCTCTTTACTCTCTATTATACAAATTCTGGAATGCTTAATAATGGTCCAGGGGCTCAAATTTATAGAGCCAAAACCGTGTGAACAATGTCACACGGTTTTGACAAGTTTTTCAACTTTGCTTGCCAACTGTGGGAAGCTGCCAACCTTGTCCATCAACTTTCGGTGCTTGATGTGGTTGCCTTCTGCATGCATGTTGTGCATGCATTGGGTGTGAAGAGCTGTCTTCAACAAATCTCCCCATCGGTGAAGATTTCCCCAAAATCTGAGCCGACCATCAATCATCCAAACCGAATCCTCCCCTGGCTGCATCTGTATGACTGCCTACGTACCCTGAGTTGGGATCAAGCCAATCGTAGTTCTCTGAATCTCCCCACTCTGACTATGTGGAGAGTTTTGTCATCCCGGCTATGGCACGACAGACTTCAAGCTTCTCCTTCGGTAAGACCTTCGTGAACATATCGACACCGTTGTCGTCGGTGTGAATTTTCCTGAGTTCTAACAGCTTTGAGCTCAGGACGTCTCGTATCCAGTGATACCTCACATCGATATGTTTTGACCTTGAATGAAATGTCGAATTCTTACCGAGATAGATAGCACTCTGGCTATCGCAATACAAAATGTACTTCTCCTGCTTTAAACCCAATTCTTGGACGAATGTCTTCATCCACAGCAATTCCTTGCAAGCTTCTGTAACTGCAATGAATTCTGCCTCTGTTGTAGAAAGTGCAACACACCTCTGCAACCTTGACTGTCATGCCACAACTCCCCCTGAGAGAGTAATCAGATACCTCGAAGTAGACTTTCGGGTATCCACATCTCCTGCCATATCTGAATCGGTGTGGCCCATCAACACTGGTTTGTCCCTGCTTCCAAAACATAACCTCATTTTGGATGTGCCTCGTAGATACCGCATGATCCATTTGATCGCATTCCAGTGTTCCCGTCCTGGGTTTGACATAAACCGGCTGACCAATCCAACTGTGTGTGCTAAGTCTGGCCTCGTGCATACCATGGCATACATAAGACTTCCCACTGCTGAGGTGTATGGAACCTGTTTCATTTCCTCATTCTCTGTCTCAGTAGAGGGACTATGTTGTGTACTCAATCTAAAGTGGGTAGCAAGAGGAGTGCTAACCGCTTTAGCCTTGTCCATCTGAAATCTCTGAAGTACATTCTCGATGTACTCCTCCTGTGACAAGTATAACTTCCTGGCTTTCCGATCACGACCAATCCTGATGCCAAGAATCTGCTTAGCTGGCCCCAAGTCTTTCATCTCAAAAGACTTACTCAGTTGCTGCTTCAAGTTATCAATCCTCGATTGATTCCTGCCAACTATCAACATATCATCTACATACAATAATAAGATGATAAAGTTATCGTCAGAAAATTTCTGCACGAAAACACAATGGTCTGAAGTGGTCTTCTTGTATCTCTGCTCCCCCATAACTGACTCAAACTTCACGTACCACTGTCTCGGTGCCTGTTTCAAACCATAGAGGCTTTCCCGAGTCTACACAAATATTCATTTTTTCCTCTGACTCTGAAGCCTTCTGGTTGCTCCATGTAAATTTCTTCTTCCAGATCTCCGTGAAGAAATGCGGTCTTGACATCCATCTGCTCAACTTCCAGGTCGAGGCTTGCTGCTAAGCTGAGTACCACTCTGATGGATGACATCTTCACAACTGGAGAGAAGATTTCATCGAAGTCAATGCATTTCCTCTTATTGAATCCCTTGACAACTAGTCTGGCTTTGTACCGGGGTTGTGAAGTGTGCTCATGTTGCTTCACCCTGTACACCCATTTGTTCTTCAAAACCCGTTTGCCTCTTGGCAATTTCACCAACTCAAAAGTGTGATTATCATGCAAAGATTTCATCTCATCTTGCATGGTTTCCTCCCACTTTTCTCTGTCCTCTATTTCCACAACCTCCTGATAGCTCTCGGGTTCTCCCCCGTCAGTAAGCAGCACATACTCATGTACAGAGTATTTCGTTGAAGGTCGCCTTTCTCTGTCAGACCTTCTCTGTGGAACTGTTGGTGTAGCTTCTGGTACTGGTGGTTGATCATGATCATTATCTCTGGGAACTTCATCACCTGTACCCTCATGTCTGGGAACCTCATCTTCAACTCGTACTGGCACCGGTGTATGAGGTTCTGGATTCACATTTCTGTATTGCTGGGGCATTGTCTTCGTCTCCTTTCTGATATCTTCTATGGTCTGGTCTTCAACAAAGACAACGTCTCGGCTCCTGACGATCTTCTTCTCCACAGGATCATACAGTTTGTAGCCGAAATCATTCAGACCATAGCCAATAAAGACACACTGTCGCATCTTTGCATCAAGCTTGGATCTCTCGTCCTTTGGGATGTGTACAAAAGCTTTGCACCCAAAGACATGCAAGTGTTCATAAGACACTTCTTTACCTGTCCAAGCTTGGTTAGGAACATTACCTTTCAGTGCGATCGCTGGGGACATGTTCAAAACATGTACTGTTGTGTTGAGTGTCTCCCCCAAAAATGTCTTCGGCAGCTTGGCTTGTGACAGCAAGCTTCTGACCCTTTCGCACAAGGTTTTGTTCATCCTCTTAGCTAGGCCATTCAGCTGAGGTGTCTTCGGAGGTGTCGTTTGATGTCTGATTCCTTGCATCTTGTAGTACTGATCAAACGGACCTATGTATTCTCCACCGTTGTATGTTCTGATGCATTTGAGTTTCTTACCAGTTTCTCTCTCCACCAGGGCGTGAAACTCCTTGAACACTTCCATCACTTCATCTTTTCTCCTCAAGGTGTATGCCCAGATCTTCCTTGAATGATCATCAATGAATGTCACAAAGTAAAGTGACCCACCAAGTGTTCGTGTCTGCATCGGACCGCATACATCTGAATGTATGAGATCTAGTACCTCCGGTTTCCGTTGAGGCGGGGAGCTCTGGAATGACACTTTGTTCTGCTTTCCAGCCATGCAGTGTTCACACTTCCGTAAGTGTGAGTTCTTCAATTCCGGAAGAACATTCCGCCTTCCGCCTGCGTAGTATCTCCATCCCCGTTTGACTCATGTGACCGAGCTTTTTATGCCATAACTCAGCTGCCTCATTACTGTTAACTGTATTTATGCTACTATTTGAAATCTTAGCATGCATCAAATACAGAGTTGAGTCTTTCTTACCTCGTGCCACCACCATTGATCCTTTAGTGAGCTTCCAGCATCCATCACTAAAGGTGCTGCAGAAACCTTCATCATCCAGCTTGCCTGTTGAGATCAGGTTTAACTGGATGTCTGGGATGTGCTTGACTCCCTTCAACACTAGCCTTGTCTCGTTGTCTGTTTCAAGGCAGATGTCTCCAATACCGACGGCTTTGGACTGGCCGTCATTCCCCATCCTTACAGCACCGTAGTCCCCTGGTGTGTAAGATGAAAAGAAGTCTCTGCGAGATGTGGCGTGTATGGAGGAGACACTATCTATCACCCAACTGGTCTCGTGGCTGGCAAGATTCACAACATCTTCTTCATATATAATATGGAATTCTTTGGAGGTTTTCTCGGTGGTGTTGGGGTTGGTGCTTAGAGCGCCAATTCCCGGTTGTATTTCTTTTGAATACTTCTGTAAAACATTATTATTATGAATAATATATATGCAGTTTCTATAATATAATGTATCTTTTTATATGGTAAAGACGTAATGACCTTAGAATGATTAGTCATGGTTCTGTTGCAAAAGCGTCGCAACTGACATTGAGTAGTATCATGACGTTGTCATTCTCAGACAGTTCCTGGTCAAGGTTTACACTACTTGGTCAGTATAGTAAACCCGTTGAGACTGGTACATGTCGTATACTGGAATATATGATTCCAATGGTTTCTCAATGAACCATTAGTCTTGGAGACTAGTATAGACGTGTGGGTGTTTATAGCGGATAAACACTGAACGACTCACCGAAGATTCTTAATGGATGGTACACCAACGTCAATAAGAATCTTCTCGGGTTGAGTAGCACTTGTGATTCTTAGACTTGAGATGCCATTGTGGGCACATGAGACATCTTCTACACTTAGATGGCAGTCACGTCACCGATCTATTCAGATCAGACCTCCGCCTGTTCGTTGGGTGTAGATAGATCCTCAGGGGTGTCCTATGTGTATCAAGATAGGATCCGTCAGTTCTGTATACCAGAGCATAGGTAGTCCATATGATTAGCAATCAGATAAAACCATGGGCCCGTGGTAAAGTTTAGAAGCTAGTTCTAAACATTCTTTTAGAGATTGCTAATAGAATAGTCGACTGGATAATCCCCATAGAGATTTGACGTTTACATCTATATCTCTGGGATTTATCCAGATACCTGTGACGGAGGAATTATACATTTGCCATGACCTCGACTTGTATGATTCAGCGAGATTATCCGTGATCGTCATAATTTATTGGTGGATAAATTATGGACACGAAATTTGATTTCGTGACGGATATACCTGAATCTAGAGAGTCTCAATAATGAAACATACTCGTAGAGCACTAGAGCAACATTAATAAATAATATTGATTATTTATAAAGTCGTTTAAAGGTTAAACGCAAGATACATGCAAAAGGGACCCGATAGTCATTTGATTAATTATTGTGTATTTACATTTAATACTTGATTAATTTAAATACACATTAATTAATAGTCAAATTGAGATATTTGACTTATATCCTATATGAATATATGTTTTTGATATTTAATGTAAATATTATACATATATTTAATATATTTGTATTTGATTAATTAATTAATTATTTAATTGTTAAATGATTAAATTAATTAAAATATAAATATCTTAACTTAGGATATTTGATTTAAATGGCTTAGTTGCCTTTGTTGACCAAGTTTTAAATATCTAATAAAGTGTTTTTAGATATTTAATCAAGTTGATCAAATTAAAGGTGAAATGAAATTGAAATTATTTTTCTTGTATTTGGCTTGGCAAATTCGGCCAAGGCTAAAAGTGAAGCAAGTATATATTGTTTTCATTTTCATTTCATTAATAACCTAATACACTTTACAAGAAACTCCATTAAAGAAAAACAAAGAAGCTTGTGAAGAAGAAAAGGAAAAACAAAAGAAAAGCTTGGATTTTGTAAGTTTTTCCAACTTGCTATTAGATAAAAAAATGTTCCTTATGATCTAGGCTATAACATATGATGTTCTTAAGTTATTCTTTTCTTTATTCTTTGTGTTTTTGATGATGGAAGTTTGGTTGGAAGTGTTGAGCATGTGTGATGAAGGAAGTTTGTGACTATTGTAGTTGTAAGCATTCTTTTAAGGTTTTGGAAACCTTTGTTGCTAATCTAGAGTTATTGATCCACTCTAAGATGACCTAGATTTGATCTTGAGTTGTTTCATTGTGTTGAGACTTTGATTGGATGGAAGAATGATGATTAAAGTAATTGATTTAACCAATTTGGTCTAATTTGTTCATTTTGAAGAATTTGAAAAATTAGGGTTTAAGACCTCATCCAAATTTGGGGCTTTTCATTTATGTTGTGCATTTGGATGTTTATATGATGCATATAAAGTTTCATGTTGATTGGATTACATCTTGATGTGTTTTGAGGCATGAAATGACAAAATGTACAAGTTGCCCACCTAATGGAGCATTCGGCCAAATGAGTAATTTTTGGGGATTTTGTTGCTTTTGGTGTTTTGATGTTTTGAACATGCTAAGTTCATCTTGGAAATGATTTAGAATCATTCAAAATTGATTTGATCAATTTCGGACTAAAATGGACAAAAATACCAAGTAAGGGTAATTTGGTAAATTCACTTAAATATGATTTATTGAATTTTATTTCAAAAATACCCAATGGTGGAAATGACACTTCGTTTGTCAAGATCCGACACAGGGACCAATTTACAAATTTCAAAAATTACAGGGGTTAAAATGCAATTTCCGAAAGTCCAGGGGCCAAAATGTAATTACGGAAAAGTTCAGGGACTAAGTTGCAATTTCCAAAAAGTTCAGGGACTAAATTGAAAATTTCTGAAAGTATAGGGGCTAAAATGTAATTTCCACAAAGTTCAGGGACCTATATGAAATTTACCAGACACCGCTGACGTGGCAGATGACGTGTCTACTGACTGGATGCCACGTGGCTGCTGACTGGTCTGATGACGTGGACTGCTGACTGGGCTGCTGACTATGCAGGTTGCGCTGACGTGGCGCTGACTGTGCCCTGACTGGACGACACGTGGCGGCTGACGTGGTCGTCTTCAACCTCAAGCGGCGCGTGCGGCACGTGTAGAGCGTGGGTTGCCTTCTGTTTGGCGCGTGCGGCGCGTGCGGCGTCTCTGGACCTCCGATAGATCGCCGGAAAATACCACCGTGCTCGTCTCGCCGTGAAAAGTCTGATGGTATGCTCAAAATCTATTTTCGACAACCTTTGTCGGAACCGACTTTCCGAACCGAAGCTCTGTTTCCGAGTTTCGGGATCCCTCCGAGTAACCTTAGCTCTGATACCACTTGTTGTGATAAAACACACACAAATAGAGGAGATGTGAGAGAAAATTCTTCTTTTATATCACACAAACAAAAGAATTACAAAGCTTCAATACCAAGCTTTACAAAAAACTCTCAACTCTCTTTACTCTATATTATACAAATTCTGGGATGCTTAATAATGGTCCAGGGGCTCAAATTTATAGAGCCAAAACCGTGTGAACAGTGTCACACGGTTTTGGCAAGTTTTTCAACTTTGCTTGCCAACTATGGGAAGCTGCCAACCTTGTCCATCAACTTTCGGTGCTTGATGTGGTTGCCTTCTGCATGCATGTTGTGCATGCCTTGGGTGTGAAGAGTTGTCTTCAACAAAAATGATGTCAAAATTTTCCTTAAATGAATTCTTAATTAGTGTCTCAATGACACCCATTAGCATAACACAAAAAAATCTCTGTGGCAAGGCCCTAAATCGATTTGTCTTGTTTATAAGTGCAGCGTCTCTGCCTTCGTCTAATGGAAAAAACCCTCGCTTGCATCTTTATAACTCTTAAATCAATCCAATTTCTTTAGAAGATTTAATAAAGCCATGCAGAGAAATCAAGAACCGAAACTTCTCGGCAGAGGCTGTACATTTTAGATTTTAGGTTTTGTACTTTAAGAAAGTAAAATAAAATCATATTTGGTGTTTTAAGAAGAAAAGTATTGCAAATATATAGTCTGTGGCAGTCGGGAGTTTTATTTGCTCCACTTAAATTTGGAAGGAGTGATTTGGCGGTATGGTTTCCAACGATTTCAAAAAAAAATGTGTTACAAATATATTTAAAGACCAGTCAAATGGTCAGAAATTACAAGAAATCGATTAAAGAGTCAAAATATGCTCCTGAGACTTTAAAACAAAAAAATAAAATAAAATCATATAGAAAAATTTTAAACATTCTCACAGTTAAATATGAACACCTATCGTGAATAAATATTCAAAATTCAAACAATGATTCAATTATGTAATGCATCACCTAAATAAATTTATAGTATGATAATTTTAAATACAAATCAAATACCTCTGAGAATGTACCAATATCGATTTGCGAAGAGAGTTCACTCAACACAATCCCAAGTCCTCGAGTTATCAACGAATCTCCTCACTCTCCAAATCATCCCAAGTCCTACCTGGATGATTGATATTAAGGGGTGAGCAAACCACGTGCTCAGTAGAGATTTCATAGCTCACATTAATTGGTTTTTTTAAAAAAAATTCTGCATGGTTAATAAAATACATAGATATATGTATGTCTAGTAAAAACAAATATAGATGATGCGAAGGTTATGAGAAAACTTATAATTTATACATATACACAAGTATAATTAAAATATGCATTATCAATAATAATTAATCATTTTTTTTAAAAAAAAAAGACACATTAATGAAATGCCACACGGGGTCGTATAACAAGTGCCACAACGGGGCAACAATAAACAAACCCTATGCAGGTAGGGACTTACACATAGGGACACGTCATCACCATCCAAATAGCGCCACACGTGGCCACGTAACAATTGCCAGAATTGGGCAACCAGAGTCTATAAGGTGGGCCACAATGGAGCTCCATACAAGCAAATGACGTAACAATGTAATATAATATCTAAGATGTGTGGCACAACTGTGATCCACATATACCAATTTTACATATATCCAAATTTAATTTTTGTTACCAATCAAGGTCCATTCCAATTTAAATTTATACTACCATACATATATTTATAAAAACAAAACAATTAAATTCATAATGGTTGCGTCGTGTCGCCTGGCACGCCATTTCACATTCTATAAAAACGTGGTGTATCATTTCTATATGTATAACATAGTGATATAAATAAATAAATTTAAAATCGTAATTAATGTGTGAAATTGAATCCATGCCTCATCCTAACGTTGGAAACATGAAATCGATCTCATAATAGTGCTCATCACGTCAAATCTATTACGTTGATTACATTGATGCAAAACTCTTCTCAGGCTCACCCGACACGCCTTACGATGCACATGGGTCCCGCTGACTGGTGACCGCCAAATGGCCACTCAAAAGTAACATCTCAAAATTTGAGATGTAAAACATCCAAATTAATATCATGTACAATTCTAACTAAAATTCAGCAAAACACAGACTTCCCACTTAAAATCCAATACCACAAAAATACCCATGTGTGGCCTACAATAACCATACATATCCACTCTTCATATCCAACTCCACAATTCACAATCAACATTCCAAATCTCAAATCCAAAAACAAGTCTCAATATAATTAAACAATCTGAAACTGATAAATTTTTATAAGCATAATAACACAATAATACACAAGTTAGAGTTCAGATTCATCACTATACGAATGGATCGACTTGAATAAACACTTTAGCGGTTGAGTATCCCGGCTTACCTATTAAGAGAACCATATTATTCAACTGTGATTGGTATGATCCGATTAATGGGATGAAGGTTCATACACATTATAAGCTAGTGGATGTCAACAAAAATGCCAATATACAAAGTATGAACTGTTCATTCTCGCACTGCAAGCTTCACAGGCGTACTACGTGTTATGGTTGGTGCTCGGAGTGCCAATCCGGATCGTATTTATGTCTGATTCATGAATACGAATAATTCTTTTTTCCATAATATTACTAATTTAATGGTAGCACATCTTGTCTTTTATATACATATTCTATCTAATTGCGATTAGATTTTTGTAGACACGGCCACAGAGGTGGATGACAGTGTCCAGGCCCGCGGCCCGGTCGGGAGTACGGAGTAGCCCGCGAGGGACTAAATCGGAGAATAAAGGAGTCGCCACACAGTGTGAACTGGGAAATGATTTAAGGTCGCACTCACCCCTCGCAAGGGAAGACCTCAAACCTTTGGGTTCAAAATGGTCTCTTACTTATGCCAATTGTAATGAAAGGATTTATGCGATAATATAACCAAGTCTTATGCAACACATACAAGATAATTTAATCAACACACAAGTTTGCACACCCATAAACGTAAATAAAAAAGAAAGACAAATGCATAATTACATAGACATATTAAATAAAGAAGCACAAAAATGTAAGTAAATAATAATAATCGAAATGTTAATAACAAGGGCATATAATCAAGTGCATAATATAAAAGAAATGATCAAAGAGGCAAACATGCATAAAATATGATGAAATGAGGTATGTTCGCTGTATGTGTGTTCGTGTAGCGTTGGAAATGCGTTCGAACGGTAAACAAAATGCAAGCGTTCGTATGACGTTTAGAAACGCGTTCGAACGGTAAACAAAATGCAAGCGTTCGAACAAAAAATGAGGCAGAATGCATGCGTTCGTATAGCGTTCTAAAACGCGTTCGAACAGGATAAGATATGATGCAAGCTAAAACAGAATGCATGCGCGTTCGAGTAGCGTTTGTAAACGCGTTCGAATGGACTGAGGCAGAATGCATACTTTCGCGTAGCGTTTGATAACGGGTTCGAACGAGATTACCAAAGTGGTATCTAAAATGACACAAACACATGCGCAAATGCTTCTCAAGCGTACGTGGAGTTGTATCCCAAGTACAGACCGCACTACCGTCCATTCGAATTCGGCTATGGAATTTATGTCTGGGTTTCCATCCGATATACCACAAGAGGCAACACTCAAGCATTGACACGACATGAATGCAAAGTGAAGAATGAAAACATAACAATCAAGAAAGGTAAATAACAAGATCAACAGAAGAAGGGCGCGACAAAACTATGGTAAAGGTAGCCTTTGTGCATTTCCCTCAAATAGAGGACCTTTAATCCAATATGATTAGCCCATGCGCACTAGATTGCAATGCATAAGTAAATAAAGCAATAACATGAGGAAAGTAAATAACGAAATAATAAAAGAGATACGACCAATGCCGACATCTATATGGGACCTCGTATGCCCGATTGAACGTAATTCGCATTGAATCAAGTATACTTCGTCCGGTGCGGTAAAACTATGGTAAATGTAGCCTTTGTGCATTTCCCTCAAATAGAGGACATTTAATCTAATATGATTAGCCCATGTGCACTAGATTGCAATGCATAAGTAAATAAAGCAATAACATGCGGAAAGTAAATAACGAAATAATAAAAGAGATACGACCAATGCCGACATCTATATGGGACCTCATATGCCCGATTGAACGTAATTCGCATTCAATCAAGTATACTTCGTCCGGCGCTGCAAAACATCGTGGTAAAGGTAGCCTTTTGGCTTTTCCCTCAAATAGAGGACCTTTAATCCAATATGATTAGCCCATGCGCACTAGATTGCAATGCATAAGTAATTAAAGCAATGACATGCGTAAAGTAAATAACGAAATCATAAAAGAGATACGACCAAGGCCGACATCTATATGGGACCTCGTATGCCCGATTGAACGTATTTCACATTCAATCAAGTATACTTCGTCCGGCGCGGCAAAACATCGTGGTAAAGGTAGTGTAGGCATTGCATTTTTGCATGTGATACCCGATGATGAGTCTCAGTTGGAGGCACTACTTTTTTTAGTCATGGAAGTTGCGGGAAGCGGTCGTCGGAAGGGAGTTGGTATTTCGTTATATTTTTATTCACTTGTTTAGCGTCAGGCTCACTTGCTAGACCTCCGTTTAGAGCACCATTGGCCTAAAAAAGTAGTGCCTCCAACTGAGACTCATCATCGGGTATCACATGCAAAAATGCAATGCCTACAGGTAGCCTTTTGGCTTTTCCCTCAAATAGATGACCTTTAATCCCACATGATTAGCCCATGTGCATCAAGATTAACAATGCATAAACAAAGAAACAATACATAGAAAATAAATAGCGGAACAATAAACACAAAATTAAATACCAAAATGTACACATGCTTGAAAGTTTCTCAAGCGGTACGTGGAGTTGTATCCCAAGTACAAATCGCACTACCGTACATTCGGATTCTGCTACGGAATTTACGTATGGGTTTCCATCTGATATACCGCAAGAGATAGCACACAATCATCAACTCAACACAAATGAAACTATGCATAAAACATAACGATGCATGCGAGTGATCGACAAAGAATAACTGAAAAGATAAATGATAAAAGGGGGCCCTCAGGTCTTACCTTTTAAGTTGCTCATCAGAAGTGCGTTACGTCGTCGCCGGAAGGGTTAATGCTCCGTAACTTTTCTGGTTTTCTGGTTCGGTGTTTTCCATTGCTGTTTCGCTAATTTCGCTACTGTTTTCTCTGTCTTTCCTCGCTGTTTTTAACTATTTTTTAGACTCGTTTTGGGTCGTTCTAAGGGACTGTTTTGGGGACAGTTTGAGTGGCTGCTCGGTGAGGGGTATCTGATCGGTTGGACTTGGTTGTGGCTTCTGTTTGGTCGGTCAGATGGAGGGTTATCGTCGATGTTTGAATAAGGGGCGTGTGGCCTGTGTTTAGTCGGTCTCTAGGGTATTTGTTTGTTTGTGTCTTCGGTCAGTGGAGGGATTCGTTACGTTGATGAGTTGTTTGGTGGAAGGTAGTGGTGTTTTCGGTTAGTGAGAGTTTAACGTGGCTTTGTATGGGTGCTGTGTGCGTGAGTTTTTGATGGTTCACGTGAAGCTTAGGGTTTGTCGGTGGGGTTATTGGTTTTTTTTGGCATTGTGTGGCCATGTGCGTGCGTTTCTTAGTGGCTTTGGTCAAGGGGCAATTTATGAGATGTGTGTTTAGGTTGGTTGTGTTGATTACCGAGTGGCTGAGGTATGTGTTGTGGTGTGAGGGCTGCCAAGTGTTGTAGTTTAGGTGAGTTTGGCTTTAGTTTGTTTTGAAAGTTGCCGTGAAAGGGTGGATGGGCGTGAGAGAGAGGATCCAAGAGGAGGAATATGTGCGTGAGTGGGGGTCAGGCCGAATGCTGAAAAGAGTCGAGAGAGAGAGGGGGTGTAGTGTCGTATGAGTGAGTGAAGATGAGAGTTGTATGCGTCTAGGGTTTTTATTATTTTTTGTGTGTAGTTGCTGTCGTGAAAAAGAGAAGAGAGGGGTGTTTGGTTTGTGTCTTTTTTTATAAGGGTGAACTAGGATTTCTCATGCATGAGATTTTAAAACAAGGAAACAAAATCATGCAATAAAGGGGGATGCATTTAATTCAATTATTTAAGGAAAGGATATTGAGTATTTTTGGTGGGGGAATATCTTTTATTTGGAAGGTGATTTATTTAGATTAAAAAGGGGATTTGATTGGATTTTAACATGTGTTAAATGTGATTTAATTATTTTTGGATGGGGCTTGGGCAAAATGGGCTTTGGATGGGTGCAGGAGTTTTGGGCCAAGTGGGTTTTTCATGGGTTGCGAGGGTTTTGGGCCGATGCTAATATTTTAAAACAGAGATCAATCAAGCGGGCCTGAGGCTCAACAAAGGAATTAAATTTGATAATGTATTTATTTTCTGAATTTTCCCTTCCGACGTCCGTTTTCCCGCGACTTCCGCAACTTATCGGATAGTGCCTCCATGCGAGGCTCATCATCGGCCTTTATGTAAAAATGCAATGTCTATAATATCTAATTATGATTAGATTGAAACTAAATCTGATTTAGTGATACGTGTATATTAGACAAAGACCCTAGGATTTACAATGTAGTGCGCAGTTACAACGTAGTTTGTAATTGACATTGGGAAGCGTCACTATAAGTTGTATATCCTTAAATAAAGTTCCTGGTCAAGATTTACTAACACGGGTCAGTTAGTAAAATCCGCTGAGACCAGTACATGTCGTATATCGTGACTTGGTCCGATGGTTTATCCCAATGTACCATGAGTCTCATGAGACTCGTATAGACATGTAGGTGTTTATTTGATAAACACTGAACGACTCACTGAAGATTTCCTAATAGATGGTACACCAACGTCAATAAGAATCTTCTCGAGTTGAGCGAGCATAGTGGTCATTCGACTTGAGATACCACATTGTATATATGAGTTATCCTCCACACTTTGATGACAGTCATGTCACCGATCTATTTAGATCAGACATCCGTCTGTTCATTGGGTGTGGACTGATGGTCATGATATCCAGTGCGTATCAAGATAGAATCCGTCAGTCTTGTGTACATGGCATAGGTTTCCTACACGTGTTTGCGATCTATTAAATCCATGGTCGTGGTATAACTTCAGAAGCGAGTTCCGAGTGTTATTTAGAGATCGTAAATTAAAAGTCGATTATATTATACCATAAGGATTTGACATTTTTATCTATATCTCACGTATAATATGGATAGCCAGTGATGGATGGATTATACGTATGCAATGACCTCGACTTGCATAGTTTAGCGAGATTATCCGTGGTCGTCATAATTCATGAGTGGGTGGATTATGGACACGAAATTGGATTCCGTGACGGATAAACCTAAACTTAGAGAGTCCCATAATATGAAGTGTACTCGTTGAGCACTTGGGCAACGCGTTATGAATAATATAGATTATTCATAATACTTCACCGAATTAAATAAGTTAATTCGAGTCGTTTAAACGGTTAAACGAAAATACATGCATAAGGGGCATTTCGGTCAATTGATAATTAACGTGTATTTGTATTTGATACAAAATTTGATTTGATACATATTAATTATTTGTCAAATGAGATTTTTACACATGCCATTAATATATGTATTTGTTATTTAATGTAAATAAAAATACATATATAATAATAATCAGATTAATTAATTATTTAGATGTTTAAATGTTAAATATCTAGATAATTAAATTATTCCAATATTACATAAATGTTATGCAATATGTTTGATTATTATTGGTTACATGTGGCATGATTTTATTAAGCTTAAAGTTTACAAATTAGATTTGTTTACTTAAAGTTTATTATTATTTAATTTGATTAAAATGGCCAAATGACCATTTTCCCCTTAAGTCGGTCATGGATTATTTTTTTAAGTTAGAAAAATTTGTTTTCTCTATCATCATCCTCCATGGCCGAAAACCTCCATTAAAAAAGCTCTCAAATATTTTTTTGAAGAAACAAAGAAGAAAGTGAAAAATTCAAGGAAAAGCTTAAAGAAAGTTGAAGATTAGTATGTAATCTTTAATATTCTTAAGTGTATAAAATTAGTTTCTTGTTCTTGAATTACTAGAATGATTATAGGATTTATTTACTTCTTAGAAATTGGGGCTTTTTGATTTGGATGATGGATTTGGAGGCTAGATGCATGTGTGAAGTTTGATTGGATGATATTAGTGTAATATTGATTCAATTTTACCATTTGATGACTTGTTGCCATTGTAGAGTGTTATGACCACTCTTGTAATGCCTAGAATTGTTCTTGGGTGCTTCATTGGTGGTGGCTTGGATTAGTGTTGTGATTAATGTTAAGAAAATTTGTTTAAAGCATGAAATATTGATATTTTTGGTTTCTGGATCAGATCTGGAAAACTGGGTTTATGGTGATGAAAATTATGTCATATAAATGTATCGGATGTGTTTTGGGTATTGGAACAATTGCCGGAAACTGTTTCGGAGTTGAAATATGCGAAAACGGTGAAAAACAGCGTTACCGGGTGACTTTTGAGCCAACCGGGTGACGGCTGCCGAAACAATGAATTGGTCACTGTTCGGGCAGTCCATGAACTTCCCTAGTACTGTTGGGGCTGACCTGGGCAGCCCTCATGTGCATTGGGTGGTCGGTTCGGTCAAAAATGCGTATTATGCCATTTTACGGAAAAATATTTTCGTAAAAGTTTCGCGATGTTTCTTAATTATTCATGTCGTTATTTGATATCGAATAAATATGTTTAGGTGAAATAAGAATGAATTATTCATATTAGATATTGAATAATTTATTCGGTAATTTAAAAAGTTTTAAAATCACGATTTCACCCGAACCGCGAGCTTCCGCTGGGCTCGTGCCAAAACCCCAACAAAAATGGTATCAGAGCAGGTTTGATCCTTCATCTATTACATTAGTCATGCTTGATATATGTTATATAATCCAATTTTGATGTTTGCACATGCATGTAATTTAGATATTTCTTGACTTTTCGGTTCCACGCTAACGGGAAACGTAATAGAAATTTAATGGTTAAGTTAAGTTATGTTTTCCGAGGTATAATTGTACTGTTTAGAAATAGATCTAGATTAAATTCTGCAATTTATGTAGAGCAAAGCTTTCTTGAGGAATATCCCCGCTTAAATAAGGCAGTAAAGTGACATGTATTGGATGCATGTTTCTTGGTCCGTCTTGTCAATACAGTTTATGTGTATCTTTCTATGGCTGCATCCGAGAAAGTGCCAAAGCAATGTGGGTGCAGTTGATAGAATTTTATCGATGCCGAATGTATATTTGATATTAGACAAATTCAAGTGAAAGTGGAAATCTTAAACGTGCCAAAGCTGTCAGGACTACATCGGTAGCTTGAGTTTGTCATTGGCAAATGAAGCCTTGATACGCCTCCTTGTGAACGTGCCAAAGCTGTCATAACGAGAAATGGTCATGACCAAAATCAGGAGTCACAGTGAGTGTGATTGACAATGAGTTGTCTACCTAATGAATATACGTAGGCGAGATCGTGCCAAATATGTGAGTCGAAATATATTCATGGGGTCTATCTCTCACTATGGAATTCGATTTAGTTATTGAATTCCCGTTTTCCGTTGGGGATTACAGTATTACGTAAAGTAGTGGGAGACATTGTTGGGTTAAAAATCCATAACTAAAGCAGTGTGTAATATTATGGAAATTGCTGCTTGTGTGTTTTCCTTATTCTATATTGTTAATAGAATTAAACTTCTAATCCACTGCATGCATATTATTTGAATATATTTTCTGACTTCACTTATGGTTGCGTATTTCTAGAATAGGTTCTCGAATGTTAGTAGACTTGGATATTGTTAGATTAGTCAAAATCATCGGGAACTGTTGTTCCGATTTTCTTGAAAATCAAGATGGTTAGTGACTTAGTTACTAAGTCACGATAAGTAATCTAAATAGATATCTATTTTACGATATAATTGTCTAGAGAGAATAGTTTCTTGTGCGGTAAGAATTGACGTGAATTAGTTCATGTCTCGAGATTCTTGACTGGCATTATATCTTATAATGACGTTTCTTGGCTTTAGTGACTTTTAGAAGTCACGTGTTTGACACAGTTTGCTGATCAATTATTTGTAATTGTTGTGAATAATTGAAAGGTAAATTATAATGCTAAAGAAAAGATATGTGTATAGTTGTGTATAGAGAATATTGATTCTCACAATACAACAACTGTAGGTATTGGAAACCAAATCTCTCATCTAGTTATTTAAAATAATGTTTAATAATTGTTTTGATATTTGATATCAGAACATGTGACTATTGGATAGTTACTTGTTCTAAATAAATAATTCTTACATATTTTAATATGACTAGTAGTGTCATTGATGAAGAGATGAACATTAAGAAAAATATTCGGTTAATTAAATAACTTAGAATAATGCTTTATGAGATTTTATCACATAAGCATTAGATGCTTATTTCGTATGGTAAATGATGGTCTGATATAAGATCACACCATATATCCTTATCCATTTAATGAATATTGTATTCAGGATATGATTAAATCTTATTTAACCAATGATCGTCATTGGACCACAAATTTATTAAACTAATACATTGGATGTATGTAGTTTAATGAATTACAAATTGCCTTGGATAGTTTTCTTTACTTCGTAACTTAGTTAATGAATTGTCATGACTTAATTACGTGTTTCTAAAAGAATATATATATTGAACGTCTTAAATGGTTCGAGAACTTTCAATATATTTCAGATGAAACGCGAATAGAATATTTTGAATGGTTCAAAGATATTCTATTTGAAGTGTTGAAAACTATAATTTTAAAATTCATCGTAAGTCTTTGAATTGTTCAAGGATGTTTGATATGTACAAACATATGAATTTATGGCAATTAGTTCTAAAAGTTATTTAATGAACGTGATTTTTACTCAATATTATTCTTCTACGATTCCATCATGATGGAATTGATCAGTGAGAGAAATTGAATCTTATATGATCTGATTCGTTTGATATTGAGTGTTACCGAATTAGTTTTCAATACTCTTGGGGATATGCTCCAATAACACTAATTCATTTTTTTAATTAAGGTTATATTAGTTTCTACAGTTACGTATATGATATGTATAAGTAGAAAATTTGAATCTTAAAAGGTTTGAGATTTGAATCTTTCTTTTGTATAATAGTTATATAATTGAAAGTACCTGCGCCTTGGAGGTACAAGTAAAGTTTTTCTTTAATTCTATTTAATAGAATATTGTATTCTATTTGATAGAATATATTTTCTACGATCTCGAGTAATAAAATTATTTTATTACTTGGTGTGTAACATCAGATGTTGACAATTGTAGAAAAGACTTGACTTATTGAAGTCAAATGTGAGAGTGATAAACTATAATGGAACTACGTAATTAATAAGATGAAAAGACCCTTAGACAACTTCCGTATAAGTTCAATAGGATATCAGAATCATTTACAAAGTATTTGATACTTAATGCTTCTGTTGTTTTCTTATCGAATAAAATTATCCTATAACTTATAGTGGGAGCGATATTTGATATCGATTTCGGAAGTTAGCATTGAACAATAGATTTAAGATTGTTTGTAGCTTACTATAATCAAGTTTTGAACTTGATTAAGCTTTTGTTATGAATCGTTCATAAAATATGCAAATTATTTGCGCAGCAAAAGCAAAGTGAGCTTGTTAAAGGTTTGACCTTTATAGTATGACAGTGAGAAACGTTATACTCAGTAATCTATTGTAGATTCTGAGAAAACTTGTCTCTAGTCGCACTAATTAAATAATTAAAGATCTGTTGGTTAATGTTGATATTAAACTATGTATTTTGGCTCAAGAATGCAAAGTGGCGTTCCTGAATGGTTTCTTCGAATGAGAGATGTATTGTGATTTCTTTGTTTGAAGAGATCATTCTAGAATGGCCCTAGAGTTTGTATTCTGCTAAGATCACAGTTTGATATATTAGCTTATAGAGCCTATTGTAGACTCAAATAAGCTTTCCGGAAATCTGTGTTTTCTAATTTTGATAACAGTCAGAGTGTCTCCTGTATATAATATTTATCTTTCGTAAATGATGATTCCTTAGTTGAAAGATAAATTGATTAGAATGTCTAATCAATTTTATGCATTATAGGATGATGGCATAATGAATACTATATTATGTACGATTAAAGATATCAATTTAATTATAATTGTTACGAGTTATTTTGATATGCTGTAGACCATAGGATGTGTCTTGAAACATGTTCTTTGTTATCTTTGAGATATTAAGAACAAGTTTCTTATTCATGGAGAATATAATCCGCAACCATTAGGGTCATATTAGTTTTGAGTCTAATTATGACGTTAGATGGTCCACGTCATACAAAGTCAGAAAAAATACAGTGGGAGTGTCACCATTGATTCTACTGTATCAGTAGAATTAGTTGTAATTTATGAAGTATTGACTTATGAAGTTGCATTGTGACCTTATAGATTAGAAGTTTTGATATTAGTATTGTGTTTGCGGCTGTCTACATAGTATTTTGGATTTGATCTCTAAATATATAGACATCTTAATAGCTATATTACAATATTGATATCGCATCTGAGTCATATTGATGTAGAACTTGGGTTCTACAAAATATGAATGATGATAATTAAGGGAAACGATTGGGTTTGTTGGATAAACTCATTTTGTTATAGCAGGCTTACTTGTTGTTGCCTACCTTTTGAGTGCTAGGTGAGCTCTTGAGGGCCATGAGTATGTGATACACATTTAGATGTGTATATGATACCGTCGATTGACACTAGAGCAAGGAGAGAAATTGTTAGGGTTGGTACTCGGAGTGCCAATCCGGATCATATTTATGTCTGATTCATGAATACGAACAATTCATTTTCCCCCCATAATATTACTTATTTAATGGTAGCAGCTCTTGTCTTTTATATACATATTCGATCTAATTGCGATTAGATATCTAATTATGATTAGATTGAAACTAAATTTGATTTAGTGATACATGTATATTAGACAAAGACCCTATGATTTACAATGTAGTACGCAGTTACAACGTAGTTTGTAATTGACATTGGGAAACATCACTATAAGTTGTATATCCTTAAATAAAGTTCCTGGTCAAGATTTACTAACATGGGTCGGTTAGCAAAATTCGCTGAGACCAGTACATGTCGTATATCGTGATTTAGTCTGATGGTTTATCCCAATGAACCATAAGTCTCAGGAGACTCGCATAGACATGTAGGTGTTTATTTGATAAACACTGAATGAATTACTGAAGATTTCCTAATAGATGGTACACCAACATCAATAGGAATCTTCTCGAGTTGAGCGAGCATAATGGTCTTTCGACTTGAGATACCACAGTGGATATATGAGTTATCATCCACACTTTGATGACAGTCACATCATTGATCTATTTAGATCAGACCTCCGCCTGTTCGTTGGGTGTGGATTGATGGTCATGATATCCAGTGCGTATCAAGATATAATCTGTCAGTTCTGTGTACATGGCATAGGTTTCCTACACGTGTTTGCGATCTAGTAAATCCATGGCCGTGGTATAACTTCGGAAGCGAGTTCCGAGTGTTATTTAGAGATCATAAATTTGAAAGTCGACTATATTATACTGTAAGAATTTGACATTTTTATCTATATCCTAGGTATAATAAGTACAGCCTGTCATGGAGGGATTATACATATGCAATGACCTCGACTTGCATAGTTTAGCGAGATTATCTGTGGTCGTCATAATTCATGAGTGGGTAGATTATGGACACGCAATTTCATTTTGTGACGGATAAACCTAAACTTAGAGAGTCCCAAAATATAAAGTGTAATCGTTGAGCACTTAGGCAACGCGTTATGAATAATATAGATTATTCATAATACTTCACCGAATTAAATAAGTAAATTCGACTCGTTTAAACGGTTAAACAAAAATACATGCATTATGAGCATTTCGGTCAATTGATAATTAATGTGTATTTGTATTTGATACAAAATTTGATTTGATACATATTAATTATTTATCAAATGAGATTTTTACACATGCCATTAATATATGTATTTGTTATTTAGTGTAAATAAAAATACATAAATAATAATAATCAGATTAATTAATTATTTAGATGTTTAAATGTTAAATATCTAGATAATTAAATTATTCCAATATTACATAAATGTTATGCAATATATTTGATTATTATTGGTTACATGTGGCATGATTTTATTAAGCTTAAAGTTTACAAATTAGATTTGTTTACTTAAAGTTTATTATTATTTAATTTGATTAAAATGGCCAAATGACCATTTTGCCCCCCCCTAAGTCGGTCATGGATTGTTTTCTTAAGTTATAGAATTTTATTTTCTCTATCATCATCCTCCATGATCGAAAATCTCCATTAAAAAGATCTCAAATATTTGTTTGAAGAAACAAAGAAGAAGTGAAGAATTCAAGGAAAAGCTTAAAGAAAGTTGAAGATTAGTAGGTTATCTTTAATATTTTTAAGTGTAGAAAATTAGTTTCTTGTTCTTGAATTACTAGAATGATTCTAGGGTTTATTTACTTCTTAGAAATTGGGGCTTTTTGATTTGGAGGATGGATTTGGAGGCTAGATGCATGTGTGAAGTTTGATTGGATGATATTAGTGTAATATTGATTCAATTTTATCATTTGATGACTTGTTGCCATTCTAGAGTGTTATGACCACTCTTGTAATGCCTAGAATTGTTCTTGGGTGCTTCATTGGTGGTGGCTTGGATTAGTGTTGTGATTAATGTGATTAATGTTAAGAAAATTTGATTAAAGCATGAAATATTGATATTTTTGGTTTCTGAATCAGATCTGGAAAAATGGGTTTATGGTGATGAAAATTATGTCATATAAATGTATTGGATGTGTTTTGGGTATTGGAACAATTGCCGGAAACTGTTTCAGAGTTGAAATATCCGAAAACGGTGAAAAACGGCGTTACCGGGTGACTTTTGAGCCAACCGGGTGACGGCTTCCCAAAGAGTGAATTGGTCACTATTCGGGCATCCCATGAACTGCCCTAGTACTGTTGGGACTGACCTGGGCAGCCCTCATGTGCATTGGGTGGTCGGTTCGGTCAAAAACGTGTTTTATGCCATTTTACGAAAAAATATTTTCGTAAAAGTTTTGCGATGTTTCTTAACTATTTATGTCGTTATTTGATATCAAATAAATATGTTTAGGTGAAATATGAATGAATTATTCATATTGGATATTGAATAATTTATTCGGTAATTTAAAAAGTTTTAAAATTATGATTTCACCCGAACCGCGAGCTTCCGCTGCGCTCGCGCCAAAACCCCAACATTAAGTTCCTTACCATGGCGCCAAACAAGACACAAGCGATTGGTTGGCCGTATGCAAGATTAAATTTAAGTCAACTATGGATATTCAAAAATCATCAAACAAAACTCTTGTCCCAGAGACAACATTCCAAAAAGATATGGTGAAGTATCTGCATGGAAATAAAACAACTATAAGGGTTGATAAAATTGATCATTTGGATGCATCAACTGAGGAATTGATTGATATAGACTCAGGGGATGCTGAACAAGAATCAAATGAACCAATTCTTCAATCAAGCTCAGAAGGGACATAAGAAGATGAAGATAATGATTTTATTAATGATGATATGGACTAGTGTTCAACATTTATTAAGGAAAAGAGCTTTTTATTGGACTTATTATTTGTTAAATAGTTACTTATATGTGCCATTTTAAAAAGTATGAATCGTTATTAATGATGGACTAATGTTCAACATTTATTAAAGAAAAGAACATGATGTAGTTCAAAAGTGAGGCATGACATCTAAGTTGTTCCGCGTCGCGACTCCATCTAAGGCGTGTCAATGCCAGCAGCGTGAGATTTTCTTTTAACATTTACCGAACGAATGAATATAGAGCCGGTAAATTTCCAATTACCACCATATTAAACCAGATTGCTTGCTGTTTTTCGTTTACCGATCAAAATTCAGTCGGTAAATTGTATATTTTACCGACTGGGTTAATTTGATTGGTAAAAACATACTTTACAGACCGAATTAATTCGGTCGCTAAAAACCCTATATAAGGAATATGTTCTTCTCCGATTCACTTTCTGGTCTCTCTCTTTATCTCTATAACATTCTTTATCTCTCTCTCTCTCAGTAGCATATGCGATTCTTATGTGATTTTGTTTCCCAATTTGCTCTTATTTTTATTATTGCTTGTTTTTGTTTGATTTTGTTCCCCAATTTTCTTATTTTCTTATTTTTTTTATTTGATTTTCTTATTTTTTCCTTTTTTATTTTGATTTTGATTTTTTTGAAGCACCGTGACAGTGCATCAAATGAGGCACGTCACAGATTATTATGCTGAGACAACAATACACTGAGATGTAGGAGCAAATGCAACAACAACATAAGCAGAAGCAGCAACAATAAGAGTAGATGCATTAGCAGTAGAAGTAGATGCATCAGTATATACAAGAACATCAGATACATGAGCATGTTCAACTACCTCTTCAATTGATGCAATAGTAGATGTAGTTGCCTCCTGATGCGTAGTATAATAATTGTATTTTTTTTTCTATTTTGTTAAATGTATTCAGTACATTAATATAATTTTATTATTATATTACATAATTTTTTATTGATTTATTTTTAATTATTTATTTATAATTTATAATATTAAATTTTAATTGAAAAAAATAAAAATAAAAAATATAATATAATTACCGATCGAATAATTGGTCAATGGATTTATTTATCAATCGAAATTTCGGTCGATAATTATATTACAGCCTGTAACATTTACCGACATAATTAGTTTCCGTTGGTAATTCTAAGCTCTTAGCGACCGAAATAACGATCGATAATAAATACATTTACCGACCTAATAATATTGATCGGTAAAATGATGAGTTATTACCGATAGAAATTCATCTATATAACGACCAGTTATTTTATAATATACAGTCGGTAATCGATCGGTAATAACACCGACAAAAATATATTAGGTCGGTAATCAGTTGGTAATAGCACCGACTGAATATATTTCAGTCGGTATTCATTTATCGACGAGCCAAATACCGACAAAATATTTCGATCGATAATCGGTCGGTAATGTATTATACTCACTGAAGCCTATTATTTGCCAACCAAATATTCGGTCAATAATATTATGTTTTCTTGTAGTAAATTATGACCAAAATATTAAAGACTGTCTAAAATGATTCTACTGACTGAAAAAGTATCGAAATTGAAATTTTTTCCCCAGTCTCTGAGCGGGAGAAATTAACCGTACTTGACATGCCGTAAATGACCGGGGTGTTACAATTATTATATTATAGATTTATTAATTTAATTTTATAATTTAATAGTGAGCGCCAAGTGGCACAATAAGAAGCTTTAAAATGTTATATATATATATATATATATATATTTGTGTGTGTGTGTGTGAGAATTTGTGAAGAAAATATATATTAACATTTGCTTGAATTTATAATTACAATAAGAGACTTTTATATAAACATTATATAACTAGCATATTAAATATACAACTACCCAACTACCATATTAAATATACAACTGCACAACTACTATATTAATTGCTTGATTGAATTACAATAAGAGACCTTTATATAAACATTATATAACTAGCATATTAAATATACAACTACCCAACTACCATATTAAATATACAACTATACAACTACTATATTAATTGCTTGATTGAATGTAATTTAACATCCCCCCTCAAACTCAAGATGGTAGTGAGGAAACCATATTGAGTTTGGAAATGAGGGTTGTGTAACAGTCAGGAAGAAAAGACTTGGTGAATATATCAATTATTTGATCATCGGAGCGTAGATACACCTGTTTGGAGACAGAGATAAGGAGATAAGACCTGTTTGGAGATAGAGACAATGAGATAAGACCTGTTTGGAAATAGGGACAATGAGATAAAACCTGTTTGGAGATAGGGACGAGGACATATCCAGAGATCGGAACTCAATTGTCTAATACCATGTGAGAATTTGTGAAGAAAATGTGTATTAACATCTGCTTGAATTTAGAATTACAATGAGAGACCTTTATATAGGCATTATACAACTACCATATTAAATACACAACTACCTAACTACCATATTAAATACATAACTACTTAACTATCATATTAATTGTTTGGTTGAATATAATTTACTTTTATCTCACATTCGAATTTTAAGATAATATCACACTATCGGTCATATTTGTTGGGATACAAACATATTGCATATTGATATTATAAATAATGGTCATATTGTTGGGATATAAATACATACATCTATATTATAAAGCACAATGGTGTGAGGGAAAGAGAATGTAACAGATGGTTAGGATTAAGAGAGATAATGTATCAAAAGACTATCTTTACGTGGCTTAATTGGCGGCTGAAATAATTTCATTATAATCTAATGATTGATAAAGAATCATTTCATTATAAAATCTCTATAAAAATGGAAAATGAAAACTACCAAATAAATTAAAGAATAAAATCATTTATTAATGGAAAATGAAAACTACCAAATAAATTAAAAAATAAAATCATTTCATTATAAATAAATTAAATAACAGAATCTCAATCTCTCTGTAAATTCTATAACACCATGCCGTAGGCACGGGCACACACTAATATGTATATATATTGAAATCGTTGGAAACCCCACCATCAATCCACTCATTACATGCTTAAGCGGAGTAGGTATAACCCCATGTTGTCTCATGTTCTTACAAGAAACACACTCTCTGAATTCGAATCCAGGACCTCAAGATGAGATCCTAAACCCTACACTACCAAGAAACGTGGTACCTCGGACGCTGCAAGAGAATCAAAACTCTGACAGAAAAGCGCTCTGCATGATTCAATTCTTCATTACATACTCTCTTTTATTCCCACAAAATACGTTGTACAAACTTGCATTTTTTCAAAGCGGTGGCAAAAGTTATGGACCTCTATTCCCTACGTTAATTTTGAAGACTTTCGGAGATATAACGTGTTGACGGCTGATTTTGGTCTCAGGGGCAATATGGGAATATCACTCCCGAGACAATCCTCCATCAATAGTGAATTTGTTTGGTTATGGGGGACCAAAAGCAAATTTAGAAAAAGACAGATAAATGCACCAATCAACAAGGAGATTTAACGTGGTTCGGTGGATTTGGATCCGACCTACGTCCACGGGCACAAACAAGATGATACTTTTATTATTCAAATGTGCTTCTCAGACCGTTCTTTGTGTTTTACAAGTCAGAACTTGGTGATTCTGATCCTGATATTGGTTCTCTTTTTTTCTCCTTCCCTTAGCATACTCTACCCTCCTATTTATAATAGTGCAGAAATCAGATTCTTTCTTTTACAAGGGTTTCCTAATTGAAACAATTTCCCTTTCCCATAAGGATTCCTACTTTTAAAACTACCTTCACTTATTTTATCCTTTTAGGATACTGACTCATCAGTTCTCTTTATGAAAATAGGATAACTTATTATCTTATCTTGTATGGATAGAATGCCTTATCTTCCCGAACATGTCTTGCCCTATGCTCGGTCTTCATGTGGTCGGTCATAATAGTATTTTGTACTGAGAATGCTGCTGTCGACCTGATAATTACCCGGTCATCTTGAACTCAAGTGCTCGGTCACTAACCGTAAAGTTCCCGGCCTCTTACTGTTGACTCTTTAGTGGTCGGGTCGGCATTAATAATCTTGACTGAGAAGTGAATTACATTTTTTACCCCTGTCGTGCTGCTTAAATAACATAGTGCCTGAAAACACCATCAACATATGTCCCCTAGTTCTCGGTTCCAACGAGTATGCAAGTTGGTGTCGGGAACTATATAAAGATAGTGTGCTGATCGCCTTGCTGGTGGTCGCTCCAGAAATCACAGAGAAATTGCCTTCGCCATCAACTAAGTCTTCTGTTTCTATCTTCATATCCTCGGTTATTGGAGATGTTGATCCTATTCAGAACGATTCTCCACCTCAAAGCAAATTGCTTACTTGGGTCGTTCCATCAGGAGATGAAGTTCTTCTTGTTGTCCAAACTAAGAATGACTCCTCCTCTGTAATATCTGTACCAGAGATTTAGAGGTTTTGATCCCTGACTGATCCAATCTTGATTGTAAGGGGAAAATTTTGCCTCTGAGCTAACGATGATGTGCGCGGTGGCATGTGATCCTGTCTCGAGCTGTGAGAGATGCTCGGATATGGGGGAATGTTACGTCCTCAGTCCGAAGGACTGACTCGTGGGACGCAACTCGACCCCGAATGAAGAGAGGCACTTGGACCTGGGGGAATGTTACGTCTCCAGTCCGAAGGGCTGATTCGGTGGGACGTAACCCGACCCCGAATGAAGAGAGGCACTTGGACCTGAGGGAATGTTACGTCCCTAGTCCGAAGGGCTGACTCGGTGGGACGTACCCCAACCCCGAGCTGAGAAAGGCACTTGGACCTGGGGGAATGTTACGTCTCCAGTCCGAAGGGTTGATTCGGTGGGACGTAACCCGACCCCGAATGAAGAGAGGCACTTGGACCTGGGGGAATGTTACGTCTCTAGTCCGAAGGGCTGACTCGGTGGGACGTACCCAACCCCGAGCTGAAACAAACATCGATCTCGGTGATACAAGAGCAGACCCGAGCCGGAAAGAAAGCATCTGACCTCAGCGGAATGAATCCAGCCGTGAGTCATTTAACCAAGCGGCCTCGACGGAATGAATCCAGCCCCGAGCCGATTAATCAAGTGGCCTCGGCGGAAAGAATCCAGCCCCGAGCCGATTAATCAAGTGGGACTTATTCAGAAGGGAAGTGAATCAACCTTTTGAAACCCTACCGAATCTGGCATGGGCGTCCCCTTACCAGACCAGTGAAAAAATAAAAACAAATCTCTGGAAAATAAAATTAACAGGCGGGGGCGACTTATCGCTTATCCCAAAACAAAACGTTTCGCAAGTATAAACAACAACACAGATGCCTCAAAACAGCGTCCTGTCCGAGGTCTCCAAACACAATTATGAATCTTTCAAGTCAGTGTCCCGGCGAACCAGAATTTGGATCAGTTGAGCGTTTGAATGGTAAGGGCATATCCTATATACGCCAGGTCATTGTGGAGCCTGTGTATTGCACGATGGCTCCTCCTTACCGCGCTGGAGCAGGCACACGCTACGGGGGCACAATGCATCCCCATGCTGCGCCTCTATTGGATCCAAATGATGAATGGATCAAAGAGCGTCTGGGATACTAAGGGCACATTCCTCCCTAGGTCCGGCATCACTGGAGCTAGCAATCGTCACAGGGGCCTCATCACTCTCCCGTGCTATGCTTTCCCACGGATCCATTACATCGGTAAGTGAGGATCAAAGAGTGTTCGACACATTAAGGGCATATTCCTCCTTATGTTCGGTAACACTAGAGTAAGCAATCGCCACGGGGGTATCATCCCTCCCCGTGCTATGCTTCTCACGGATCCTATGCATCGAGTATGTCCCTGAGGACCCCGAGCCAAGAGAGATACTTGGTTCTGGGGGAATGTTACGTCCCCAGTCCGAAGGGCTGACTCGGTGGGGACGCACCCCGACCCCGAGCTGAAAAAGGCACTGGGGGGTTTTACCCTGAGGGAATTTTCGTCCCCAGTCCGAAGGGCTGACTCGGTGGGACATACCCCCCGACCCCGAGCTGAAAAAGGCACTTGGACCTGGGGGAATGTTACGTCCCCAGTCCGAAGGGCTGACTCGGTGGGACGTCCCCCGACCCCGAGCTGAAAAAGGCACTTGGACCTGGGGGAATGTTACGTCCCCAGTCCGAAGGGCTGACTCGGTGGGACGTCCCCCGACCCCGAGCTGAAAAAGGCACTTGGACCTGGGGGAATTTACGTCCCCAGTCCGAAGGGCTGACTCGGTGGGACGTCCCCCGACCCCGAGCTGAAAAAAAGGCACTTGGACCTGAGGGAATGTTACGTCCCCAGTCCGAAGGGCTGACTCGGTGGGACATACCCCGACCCCGAGCTGAAAAAGGCACTTGGACCTGGGGGAATGTTACGTCCCCAGTCCGAAGGGCTGACTCGGTGGGACGTCCCCCGACCCCGAGCTGAAAAATGCACTTGGACCTGGGGGAATGTTACGTCCCCAGTCCGAAGGGCTGACTCGGTGGGACGTCCCCCGACCCCGAGCTGAAAAAGGCACTTGGACCTGGGGGAATGTTACGTCCCCAGTCCGAAGGGCTGACTCGGTGGGACGTCCCCCGACCCCGAGCTGAAAAACTAAGTGTCCTCAGCGGAGTAAAATCCAGCCTCGAGCCGATGGTTGAAGCGGTCTTGGTGCCAACTGTCTTTTGTAGTGGGCGTAGAGTATGTCCCCCGTTTTTGTATGGCTTTCAACTTTGTTTTAAGAAAGCGGATGAAAAAGGTTTTATTCATATTTGGGGACATATTGTCCTCCTTACAGTTCTTCTGCGGGATATTTCGAGAAAAAACTTTATATTTGGCTCATTTGTGGGCATTGTTTGATACCGACCGACCACCTTGTAATCCCGGGGCCTGTTCCGTTTCTAGTACGTCTGACTCCCGAGTTTTGTTATAGTTTTTTTCCCTGACCGATTAGAATCTCTGGTCAGTGCTATGTGTCCTCTGCCTAGTCGCCATAACTTCATGGTCAATGTATTTATTTAAATATCCATTCCTCGCCAGGTCTTCCATCTGTTCCCGCAGATCCTTGCATTCGTCCGTTGTGTGCCCCCTCAGATTATGATGTACGCAGTAAGACTTCTGGTTCCTTTTATCTGGGGGAATCTACTGAGGTCGGGTTCTATCAAGAGGCATTTTCCTGTATTTCCATGATGATTCGCCCTGGTGGTTTGCTCAGGGGAATATATGTTTCTTCTCGGACTACATGATTCACCTGGGTCGCGACCCCTCCTTCCTGCTCTCTTCGAGGTATCAGTTTGAATTCTTTGAGTTTTGGATTGAATCTTTTGAACTCCATGTCCGGTCGTCGGGGAGCCTCTGTTCTTGCTGTTCTTTCCCGAATAGCCGTCCCCCTTCGGGAGATATTTTCTTCGTTTTCTACCAAGACAAACTTCCGGGCTACCTCTAGGGCGGTGGCATAATCCGGCGTGTCCTGGATTCTCAGATGAGTCCATAGCCTCCCGACTTTTAGGGCTCCCTTTAAGCTTTCTAGGGCTTCTAGGGACTCATATCCTCCGACTTCCAGTACCATGTTGTGGTATCTTTCAATAAAAATTTTCAGGGGCTCGTCATCTCCTTGCTTCATAAGTCTTAATTCTCCAATCGTCTTTTTGGGAAAGCAGGCCCCTTTAAAGTGTCGAATGAACGACTTCTTAAGTTGTGTGAAGCCTCCGATGCTCCCCGGAGCCAGACTTCTGTACCATAGGATGGCGGGTCCACCTAAAGTTAGGGGGAACACTTTGCAGATGGCATCTCCTACTACTCTCTGGACTTCCATCAACAAGACAAAGCTTTCGATGTGTGATTTCGGGTCAGAGTGGCCTTTGTAGGGTGCCATGGTCGGCATGCTGAATCGCTTTGGGAATTTCGCCGACCTTATTTTTTCCGCGAGGGGAGATTCCTCCTCACTATCCCGGGCATCCCCTGCATCGGTCCTGAGGCCTACTCCCCACTTGGTCATTTCCTTTTTTAACCAAGATTTTATTTCGCTGCTTGCGCCGCCATGTCGTATCTTGTACCCCTCCGTGTGTCTATTGCCCCGGGTGCGGCGTTCCTCATCCCTTGGAATTTCCCGCACACTTTCGCTATGCTCCATGTCCTCTTTTCTGAATTCGTAGAGACTGTCATATGAGGGATCCGGTGATGGTCTTCCTTCTTCTTCTTCTTCCCACGTGTCCTCTGTTTGCGAATCTTTTTCTACAACTACGGATTTTATCCCATAGGGGCCCCTCCTCCTGGGTCTATCGTTTCACTTGTGTCTATCACCCTTTTCCCTTCTGCTCTTTCAATTTTTCTTCGACTGGTTCCGATGTCTGGTCTCTCGTTGTTCGTTCCCTCCATTTTCTCCAACCGATCCATCATGGATTTCATGTTTTCTTCCATCTTTTTCATCCAGTCTGTTGCTGGACTCCCTGAAGATTGATGATTCCCGCCTTCTGCCATTGTCTTACTACGCGAATCGCTTTTTGTTGAGATCCCCACAGACGGCGCCAACTGTTGACGGCTGATTTTGGTCTCAGGGGCAATATGGGAATATCACTCCCGAGACAATCTTCCCTCAATAGTGAATTTGTTTGGTTATGGGGGACCAAAATCAAATTTAGCAAAAGACAGATAAATGCACCAATCAACAAGGAGATTTAACGTGGTTCGGTGGATTTGGATCCGACCTACGTCCACGGGCACAAACAAGATGATAATTTAATTATTCAATGCGCTTCTCAGACCGTTTTTGTGTTTTACAAGTCAGAACTTGGTGATTCTGATCCTGATATTGGTTCTCTTTTTTCTTCTCCTTCCCTTAAGCATACTCTAGCCTCCTATTTATAATAGTGCAGAAATCAGATTCCTTCTTTTACAAGGGTTTCCTAGTTGAAACAATTTCCCTTTCCCATAAGGATTCCTACTTTTAAAACTACCTTCACTTCTTTTATCCTTTTAGGATACTGACTCATCAGTTCTCTTTATGAAAATAGGATAACTTATTATCTTATCTTGTATGGATAGAATGCCTTATCTTCCCGAACATGTCTTGCCCTATGCTCGGTCTTCATGTGGTCGGTCATAATAGTATTTTGTACTGAGAATGCTGCTGTCGACCTGATAATTGCCCGGTCATCTTGAACTCAAGTGCTCGGTCACTAACCGTAAAGTTCCCGGCCCTTTACAGTTGACTCTTTAGTGGTCGGGTCGGCATTAATAATCTTGACTGAGAAGTGAATTATATTTTTTACCCCTGTCGTGCTGCTTAAATAACATAGTGCCTGAAAACACCATCAACATAACGATAAAGCATTTTTGAATTTTACGGAAAAGTTTTTGCAATCCCATGACAAGTCTCGAGTCCTGAAATTTCGACTAGCATGCTTCTACTCGATCAATGACCATAGTTGAGGAGTTTGATCTCTACGCTAAGTATGATACCATATGGGTTCATATGCATTTACCCTCTTGCTTATTTACTTACAACTCGTTGGTGGTACCGAAATTGCATTTTCCAACTTGGATTAAATTTCCAGCCAGTTTTTGCTTTCCAAAGATGAAGAGCATGCATCTTTATAAGGTCACTGTGCCTGAAAGCTTTATCCAGCAGCTGTTCAATAGCCCAGATCTTGAAACTTTAATCCTGGAATACTGTCACCTAGACAATATTTCTCCTCCGAGTTCACATAATTTTCGAAATCTAATATAGCAGATGATCACTCTTGCTTGTCAAGGTTGAATCTTCTGGTTATCAATTCGTCTTGCTATAAGAGTCCTCAGGCAGGTGGTGGTTTCTATGTTAGCAAATTAATTCGGAAACTATATAATGTTAAGGATCTTCACATATGCCGTTTATCTATCAGGGTACGATTTCCTTCATTCTTTTCTTATATGATCTTTTGTTATTATATATATGTTGACTAGAGGCGAATTTAAGCCTAGGTGCCTCTAGGCGAGAGTCTCAAATTTTATTTAGAATTGAAATACATATCAACTAAAAAATATGTATCTGATTGTAACGAGGCCTCATACAAAAATTGCCAATTCTCCATGCAGCTTTTAAGATCTGAGAAATATTATTGGATGGTTTGCCAACGTTTTGTAATCTCAAGCATTTGGTGCTTACAATTGGTACTCAGACGAATAGAGATGTTAGAGTCCTGGCTTGTCTACAGAAAGCTTCTCCTGCACTTGAGTCCCTGCATATCAAATTGTTTAAAATTGAGGGAGATCTGAATTCAGAAGAAGTTCCTCCACTTTCTGTACCTGAAGGTTTAAAATGTATTAGAATGAATCATTATCAAGGGAATGAGAGCCAACTTGAGCTTGTGAGATTTTTCTTAAAAAAATCACAATCCTTAATTAGGAGAAGATCATCATTCTGCTCGAGTCAATTTCGGATGTGTTGTGATATAAACAATCACTATAGAGGAGAAATGAGAGAAAACTCTTCTTTTATTACTCAAACAAAAGAATTACAAAGCAAACCAAGACTTTACAAAAAACTCTCAAACTCTTTACTCTCTATATTGAACTCTTTGTTTTGGGATTCTGGGATGCTTAAACAAATGGGATTATGGCTCATTTTATAGCTGCCAAAACGTGTGCTACAGTGGCACACGTTTTGGCAGTTGGCAAAACGTGTTGCCAACTTCATGCAGCTGGAACTTGCAGCTGTTATGCATTTGCATGCTGTCATGCATGCAAATGCATGTTGGACTCCAACAAATCTCCCCACTCGGTGAAGATTTGCCCTAAAATCTGAGCCGACCATCACCCATAACCGGATCCTCAAAAGGATCCACCCCTGGCTGCATCTGTATGACTGCCTACGTACCCTGAGTTGGGATCAAGCCAATTGTAGTTCTCTGTATCTCCATACTGTGACTATATGGAAAGTTTTGTCATCCCGGTTATGGCACGACAAATTTCAAGCTTCTCATTCGGTAAAATTTTTGTGAACATATCGGCATCATTGTCATCAGTGTGAATCTTTCTGAGTTCTAACATCTTTGAACTCAGGACGTCTCGTATCCAGTGATACCTCACATCGATATGTTTTGACCTCGAGTGAAAATTAGAATTTTTACCAAGGTAGATAGCACTCTGAATATCACAGTACAAAGTGTACTTCTCCTACTTGAAACCCAAATCCTAGATAAATGTCTTCATCCACAGTAATTCCTTGCAAGCTTTTGTTACTGCAATGAATTCTGCCTCTGTTGTTGAGAGTGCAACACATCTCTGCAACCTTGACTGTCATGCCACATCTCCCCCTGAGAGAGTAATTAGATACCCCAAAGTAGACTTACGGGTATCCACATCACATGTCATATCTAAATCAGTGTAGCCCATTAACACTGGCTTGTTGCTTCCAAAACATAGTCTCATTTTGGATGTGCCTCGAAGATACCGCATTATCCATTTGATAGCATTCCAGTGTTCTTTTCCTGGGTTTGACATAAACCGGCTGACCAATCCAACTGCGTGTGCTAGGTCTGGCCTTGTGCACACCATGACATACATGAGACTTCCCACTGCTGAGGTGTATGGTGTTAGGGTTGGTGCTCCGAGTGCCAATCCGGGTCGTATTTATGTCTGATTCATAAATACGAGCAATTGTATTTTCCATAATATTACTAATTTAACGGTAGCACCCTTGTCTTTTATAGACTTATTCGATCTAATTGCGATTCAATATCTGATTACGATTAGATCGAAACTAAATCCGGTTTAGTGATATGTGTCTATTAGACAAAGACCCTAGGATTTACGATATAGTGCGCAGTTACAACGTAGTATGTAATTAACATTGGGAAACGCACTATAAGATGTATATCCTTAAATAAAGTTCATGGTCAAGATTTACTAACACGGGTCGGTTAGTAAAATCCGTTGAGACCAGTACATGTCTATATAGTGACTTGGTCCGATGGTTTATCCCAGTGAACCATGAGTCTCGGGAGACTCGTATAGACATGTAGGTGTTTATTTGATAAGACATTGAACGACTCACTGAAGGTTTCCTAATAGATGGTACACAAACGTCAATAGGAACCTTCTCGAGTTGAGCGAGCATAGTGGTCCTTCGACTTGAGATACCATTGTGGATATATGAGATATCCTCCACACTTTGATGGCAGTCACGTCAACGATCTATACATGATCATACCTTCGCGTGTTTGTTGGGTGTGGACTGATGCTCATGATATCCAGTGCGTATCAAGATAGGATCCGTCAGTCTTGTGTACATGACATAGGTTTCCTACACGTGTCTGCGATCTATTAAATCCATGGTCGTGGTATAACTTCAGAAGCGAGTTTCGAGTGTTATTTAGAGATCGTAAATTTAAAAGTCGATTATATTATACTGAACAGATTTGACGTTCTCATCTATATCCCAGGTATAATACGGATAGCCTGTGACGGAGGGATTATACGTATGCAGTGACCTCAGCTTGCATAGTTTAGCGAGATTATCCGTGGTCGTCATAATCCATGAGTGGGTGGATTTTGGACACGAAAGATTTCGTGACGGATAAACCTAAACTTAGAGAGTCCCACAATATGAAGTGTACTCGTTGAGCACTTGGTCAACTCGATATGAATAATACGAATTATTCATAATACTTCACCGGATTAAATGAGTTAATTCGAATCGTTTAATCGTTAAACGACAACACATGCAATGAGGGGATTTTGTCCGCTAATAATTATTGTGTATTTGTATTTGATACATAATTCGATTAGATACACATTAATTATTCATCAAATGAGATTTTGACACATGCCATAAATATATGTATTTTTTATTTAATGTAAATAAAAATACATATATGTGTGTAAATTAATTGTTTAATATTTAATAGTTAAGTAATTAAATAATTAAATTTCAAGCTTATCCATTTTTATTAATTGAATACTACATGGTGAGTTTTTAATAGACCAAATGGCATACTTTAATTGTACTTTATTTGTGTTCCAATTTGATTGGATTAGATAAAGTGTGATTTGATTTTTTATTTGTTTTTAATTTGATTAAAATAAATAAATGGACAAAAAATGCTCCAATTTTCGTGATCACCATTATTTAAAGAGAAAAAATTGTTTTCTCTCTCGTGTGGTCTTCTCCATTGCCGAAAGCTTGCAAGAAAATGGGTTTTGAAATTTGTTTGCAAAATCCATCAAGAAAATGAAGAAAACCAAGAATAAAACTTTAGGAAATTGAAGATTAAAGGTAATCAACTCTATCCTTAAGCTTGAAAGTTTGTTTCATGATTCTTGGATAAGTTAGATGGATTCTAGGTTTTCTTCAATTTCTTAGAATTGGGCCTTTTTGGTTTTGGTGGATGAATTGAAGTAATAAGCATGTGTGAAGTATGGATTTGATGAAATTAAAGTAGTTTCATTTCAATTTTGTTCAAATTGTTCTTGGAAAATAAGTTGCCATTCTAGAGTATAATAGCCACTCTTATTATGCCTAGAATTGTTCTAGAGTTCTTCATTTGTGGTGACTTTGGATTAGTGTTTGATTAATTAGATTAATCCTAGTGAAAAATTGGATTTAAGCATGAATTTTTAGCATTTTCTGTCACTGTTTCAGATCTGGAATTTTCAGTGTATATATTGATGTTAAATAAATGTTTTGGATGTAATTTGGGAGTTGGAACAATTGCCGGAAAGTGTTTCCGACTTGAAATAAGCGAAAACGGCCAAAAAAGGCGTTACCGGGTGGATTTTGAGCCAACCGGGTGACGGCTGTGAAAACAATGATTCCGTCACTGTTCGGGCAGCCCATGAACTGTCCCCACACTATTGGATCTGACCTGGGCAGTTTTCATAAGTGTCGGGTAGTCGGTTCGGTCAAAAACGCGTTTTAGGTAATTTTGAGAAAAAAAGATTTTCGTAAAAGTTTCGCGAGTTTTCACCATATTTATGTTGATATTTGATATTGAATAAATAAGTTTAGGTGATATATGAATAGATTATTCATATTAGATATTGAATAATTTATTCGGTATTTTGAAAAAGTTTTAAAATACGATTTCGCCCGAACCCGCGCTTCCATTGCGCCCAATGCCCAAAACCCCAACATATGGAACCTGTTTCATTTCCTCATTCTTTGTCTCAATAGAGGGACTCTGTTGTGTACTCAATCTAAAGTGGGTAGCAAGAGGAGTGCTAACCGCTTTAGCCTTGTCCATCTGCAATCGCTGAAGTACCTTCTCGATGTACTCCTCCTGTGACAAGTATAATTTCTTGGCTTTCCGATCACGACCGATCCTGATGCTAAGAATCATTTTTGCTGGCCCCAAGTCTTTCATCTCAAAAGACTTACTCAATTGCTACTTCAAATCATCAATCCTCGATTGATTTCGGCCAACTATCAACATATCATCTACATACAACAGTAAGATGATAAAGTCATCGTTAGAAAATTTCTGAACGAAAATACAATGGTCTGAAGTAGTATTCTTGTATCATTGCTCCCCCATAACTGACTCAACCTTCACGTACCACTGTTTCGATGCATGTTTCAAACCATAGAGGCTTTTCCTGAGTCTCCACATATGGTCATCTTTTCCTTTGCTCTGAAGCCTTCTGGTTGCTCCATATAAATTTCTTCTTCCAGATCCCAATGAAGAAATGCGGTCTTGACATCCATCTGCTCAATCTCTAAGTCAAGACTTGCTGCTAAGCTGAGTACCACTCTGATGGATGACATCTTCACAACTGGAGAGAAAATTTCATCAAAGTCAATGCCTTTTCTCTGATTTAATCCTTTGATAACTAGTTTGGCTTTGTACCGGGGTTGTGAAGTGTGTTCTTTTGCTTCACTCTGTACACCCATTTGTTCTTCAAAGCCCGTTTGCCTTTTGGAAATTTCACCAACTCGAAAGTGTGATTATCATGCAAAGATTTCATCTCATCTTGCATGGCTTCCTCCCACTTTTCCTTATTCTCTGTTTCCACAGCCTCCTTGTAGCTATCAGGTTCTCCCCCGTCAATAAGCAACACATACTCATATGTAGAGTATTTCGTTGAAGGTTGCCTTTCTCTGTCAGACCTTCTCCGTGGAACTGTTGGTGTAGCTTCTGGTACTGGTGGTTGATCATGATCATCATCTCTGGGAGCTTCAACACATGTATCCTCCTGATTGGGAACCTCATCTTCAGCATGTACTGGCAATGGTGTATGAGGTTCTAGATTCACATCAACGTTTCTGTATTGCTGGGGCATTGTCTTTAGCTCTTTTTTGATATCTTCTATAGTCTGATCTTCAACGAAGACAACATCTCGGCTTCTGAGAATCTTCTTCTCAACAAGATCATACAGTTTGTAGCCGAAATCATTCAGACCATAGCCAATAAAGACACACTGTCACGTCTTTGCATCAAGTTTGGATCTCTCATCCTTTGGGATGTGTACAAATACTTTGCACCCAAAGACATGTAAGTGTTCATATGACACTTCTTTTCCTGTCCAAACTTGATTAGAAACATTACCTTTTAGTGCGATTGCTGGGGACATGTTCAAAACATGTATGGTTGTACTCAGTACTTCCATCTTCGTTTGACTCATATGACCGAGCTTCTTATGTCATAGCTCCGCTGTCTCATTACTATTGATTGTATTTATGCTACTATTGGAAAGTTTAGCATGCATCAAATACATTGTTGAGTCTTTCTTACCTCGTGCCATCACCATTGATCTTTTAGTGAGCTTCCATGTGCCTTCACTAAAGGTGCTGCAGAAGCCTTCATCATCCCGCTTGCCTGTTGAGATCAGGTTTAACCGGATATCTGGGATGTGTTTGACTCCCTTCAACACTAGCCTTGTCCCGTTGTCTGTTTCAATGAAGATGTCTCCAATACCAACGGCTTTGGATTGGCCATCATTCCCCATCATTACAGCACCGTAGTCACCTGATGTGTAAAATGAAAAGAAGTCTCTGCTAGATGTGGCGTGTATGGAGGCGCCACTATCTATCACCCAACTGGTCTCGTGGCTGACAAGATTCATAATATTTTCCTCGTAGATAATGAGGAATTCTTTGGAGGTTTTTTCAGTGGTGGCAGTAGCAACTCTTTCTTGATTAGAGTCATTATCCCTTCTGTTGTTGTCTCTGGACTGCTCGTTCTTCAATTTGTAGCAATCCCTCTTCATATGACATTTCTTTTACAATGGTAGCATTTTATATCTCTTGTTCTTGATTTACCTCGGTTTTTGTATGATCTACCTGGGCCTCGGATTTTACCCATTTCTATTATTCTTCTCAGTCACTGAAGCTTCTGAGGTTGAGGCTGATGTCGTCCCTTGCATTCTAGTCTTCTTTTCTTCCTCGAAGATTCTGATTTTTGCCATCTCCAGTGTGACTCTCCCATCTGAAGCTGAATTTATCACTGTAGATCTAAACGTTTCCCAAGACTATGGTAACGTATTTAGGAGTAATAAGTCATTTACCTCATCACCGAAGTGTATGCCCAATTCAGATAATTCTTTCATTGTGCCGAGGAAATCATTGATGTGGTCCGCCACGGCTGTACCTTCATCGTATTTCAACCTCATCATCTTCTTGATGTAGTGTAGCTTGTTGCTGTTTGTCTTTGCTCGATAAAGCTCCTCCAGCTTTCTCCATAAGATACGTGCATTTTTATCTTCACTAACATGGTTTACTGTACTATCGTCGATCCACTGACGAATAGTACTGCATGTTTTCTGGTGAAGATTATTCCACTTTTCTTCAGACATTGCTTCTGGTTTCTTCTCCAGAAAGACCAGTCCATCATAATCCTTCACATATAGAAGGTCTTTCATCCTTCATCTCCATGTGAAATAATTTGTGCTAGTCAACAAAATCATTTTTCCATTGCCCCCATCCATCATAAAAAATTCAAAGCAGAATTTCAAAAATCAGAGCTCACCGTTGCGTCCGGAATGGTCGAAAATGGTGGAAATGACACTTCGTTTGTCAAAATCCGATACAGGGATCAAAATGTAAATTTTCAGAAGTTACATAGGTCAAACTGTAATTTCTGAAAATTCAGGGGCTAAAATATAATTTCAAGAAAGTATAGGGACATTTCTGAAATTTACCAAAAATTTTGCTGACGTGGCACTGTTGCTGATGTGTCGGACACGTGTCAGACTCGTGGCGCTGACTGGACGACAAGTGGTTGCTGACGTGGCTGGGTGACTGGGCTGCTGACTGTGCGTGGCAGGCTGACGTGGCGGCTGACTGGGCGCTGACTCAGCGTCTTCAACCTTCAGCAGCGCGTGGAGGAGCGTGGCAAGCGTCAGGCGTGTGGGCTGGCTACTGGATGGCGCGTGCAGCACGTGCGGATTACAGGTACCTCCGTTCGATCGCTGGAAAATACCACCGTGCTCGTCTCGTTGTGAAAAAAGCAATGATATGCTCAAAATCGATTTTTGACAACTTTCGTCGGAACCGATTTTCCGAACCGAAGCTCTGTTTTTGAGTTTCGAGATCTCTCCGTGGAACCTTAGCTCCTAATACCACTTGTTGTGATATAAACAATCACTATAGAGGAGAAATGAGAGAAAACTCTTCTTTTATTACTAAACAAAAGAATTACAAAGCAAACCAAGTCTTTAGAAAAAACTCTCAAACTTTTTACTCTCTATATTGAACTCTCTGTTTTGGGATTCTGGGAAGCTTAAACAAATGGGATTATGGCTCCTTTTATAGCACGTGTTGCCAACTTCATGCAGCTGGAACTTGCAGCTGTTATGCATTTGCATGCTGTCATGCATGCAAATGCCTGCTGGACTCCAACAGGATGAAGATACAAGAATACCTGCAGATTCGTTTCCAGTATTAGATGAAGGACGAATGTACCAAGAGTTATTAGAGCTCTAGAATATATCAACTAGTTGTGTGCTTGATATCAGACAATGCAATAACTCATCTTGTGTTTGGAAGGGACTAGGATTCCGTCCTGATATGAACTTCTTCTGAGCAAAATTCATATGAAAAGATCCTAATCCTGGAAACTTTTGTAGAATTTTTCATTGAAAATAAGTATGATTCTTATAAAGGTATACGCCATTACCTAGGGGTGGGCAAAAAAACCGACCGAATCGAACCAAACTACAAACCGAACCAAACCGGACAGAATTTACGGTTTTTTTCTAACGGTTCGGTTTGCGGTTCGGATTTGCCCACCCCAAACGGTTTACGGTTCGGTTCAGGAGCTAATCCGAACTGCACCTGTTAAACCGAACCGAACCGTTATAATTAAAAAAAATTATATATTTTTATAAAAAAATTTGTATTTTTCTTTTAATTTTATTCTATGTTTTCTTTTTATTAGTATGTTAATACTTTTATTCTTAAATTTTTTGTTTTATGGAAGCATCATTATTCTTGAAAGTAAGATATTGGATTTGTCTCTTAATTAGAACGATGGTAGCATCATTATTCAAGGTAATTTTTAAAAAATACAAGAAATAATTGTGCCTCATTTTTCAATCCTTAATGGAGTGCATGTGTTCCCTGAAGTCACAACTTACACCCTAGTACTTCATACTATTTGTTGGATAGACTAATTTTTTTTTCTTCACTTAAGTGGATGAAAATTTGTTTCAAATATAATAATCCGTAAACCGAACCGAACCAATCCGTAAACCGTTGGTTTAAAATTTTTTCAATCTGAACCAAACCGTTATTTAATGATTTGGTTTGAGAGGTAAAAAATCCGAACCGTAAAATATAGTTTAAAAACCGAACCAAACCGAACTGCGCCCACCCCTATCATTACCTATCTTTTTTAGATTCTTGATTTTTAAAATCCTTGTACATCATTATTCAGTTGTATCTTTTTATTATCCTTGTATTCTTATTTATATTTTTGTATCAGTCACAATTATAATAAAGTTTGTAACGAGTAGTAATGCTGGACAGACAATAAAGACCAAACTGAGCTTTTGAGGCTTAACAGACTTTGAAGTCCTGCAGGAAATCATTGTTAAACACTTAACTGCATAAACTTCTATTTACGAAACCAATTCTGCTGCGCAGGGAGTTAAAAAACCTCAAAGATCATCAACAAATTGCCTGTTTAACGTAAGATACTGCTTTAATTAAGTTGCCTGTAAGTTCATATGGAATCTCTGTTATGAAACCAATTCTCCTTTTAGATACTCATGACAAGAGACCGACTTTTGTGGGATGGGTGTACAGATGCGAGTAGGCAGTGGCGTATCCATAAAATCAAGTCAGTGGGGGCAAAGTTATAAAAACTAAATATAAATAAAAAATATACAAAATATTTATATTTATATTGAAATGTGAATATTTTATACATTACAACTGTCCACGACGTAATTTCATAAAAAGTGCTTTTACAATTTCTAAAGCTTGTATATCTCGAAGAACATCATGACACTTACATGAGCCTCCAACAACATTCACCACATTAGCAATTATATTGAAGAAAGATTGAACTTCAACATTATTTTTTGACACGGCCATAAGAGCTAATTGAAGTTGGTGAGCAAAACAATGAACATAATAAGCACATGAATTCTCTTTAGGTGGCTTTTGGATATTAGCTTCTCAATAGTCTTTTTATAAAACTCTCTTTCTTTTATTTGCTGATCTTTTTTTCAATTATTTCTCTCTAGTCTATCCTATGTTTCCAATTATTTCTCTCTATCATCTGTTGTCAATTGATCTGTCTAACATATGTTCGTGGTTACTTCATTCCTGACTATTTATGGGTTTGATTAGCAAGTTCTATCAAATCCATATTTTGAGTTTAAAACGGATATTAATTT
The DNA here is from genome assembly GCA_019454045.1 of Zanthoxylum bungeanum. Taxonomy (NCBI): domain Eukaryota; kingdom Viridiplantae; phylum Streptophyta; class Magnoliopsida; order Sapindales; family Rutaceae; genus Zanthoxylum; species Zanthoxylum bungeanum. Next base: position 143,461 of record SKCR01024069.1, read on the forward strand.
TAGAGAGGTTTTTATAACAGAGCAATAATAATCTATCAAACAGATTAAAGAAAGTGAAACGAAGCTTACTTTGAGATAGTTGTTAAGAAGTGGAAAATGAAGAAACTGCAGAGAGAAGAGTTGCACTACCGCCTTGTTGCTTATCTTCTTTTAGGGATCAAAGCCCGGCCCAAGCCCGGCAAAAAAAATTTAGGCCGGGGCCCGATTTTTTTATTATAAAAAATTTAAATTATAAAAAATTTATTATATATATATATATATATTTTATAAATAAAAATATTTAATTATTTATTTTAATCTCGGGCCGGGCCGGGACCGGGCTTTTTTGGTTGATCCCGGCCCGGGCCCTAGCCGAGCCCTCATTTTGAAGCCCGGCCCGGGCTTTTTTCACCCCGGGCCGGGCCCAGACTTTTTTGCCATGTATATCTTCTTTGTAATTTTCTGGGACAAATTGGTGCTGGTGTCGGCGAGCTCGAATTGGGGAAAATTGGGTTGATGTCGTCGTGAACCTAATTGCAAATTGTGGCGGATGGAGTGAGATTTTATAATTGACTTTTAAGGTAAATTGATTTTTGTAATATATATAAAATAAATTTTTAAAACAAAAAAATTATTAAATTTTTGCCCCCACTGGCCCCTTAGTGGATACGCCACTGCGAGTAGAGATGGTAAAATATGGATTCGAATTCGGATCCATATTAAATATTGTGAATCCCCATCTGCATCAGGATCCGTAAAATAATATACGGATTCAGATGCGAATAATATCCGTGCGAATTTCGGATATCTGAATTAGCTAATAATCCAGATTTTTATTTTTATTTCAAAAAATTTTAATTTTAAATAATTAAAATAAAAATAAAATAATATTTATAACTAAACAATTGTAATTTAATATTCAAAATCTATCTAAAATAATCTAAAACTAAATATAAATTATAATAAAATCATAAATAAAAATAAATTTAATAATTTTTGTTAAATTATATTCGAATCTAGATCCCGTAGGATCCTCTAAAAATAAATTCATATCCATATTTTTATTAATGGAGATCCTTCCTAACCGGATCCAAATATACTTGCAAGTGAGAATCTGAGATGTGAAATTAACTACAAGAATATCCCAAGTCATTTTTCTAAACTGACATTTAACCCCTCGATTCTCTAACTGAAACGGCGCGTTTTAAAGGCGGTGCAGTGCTGTTTCACTTGAAAACAGCAGTTGTGTACACTACAGCTTGCTCACTTGTAATTTGCTTCGTTCGGACAAAACGCTACGAGCTACTTGCAAGTCTCTCTCTGCTTTTAGGGTTTTACTTGCATTATTTTTTTTTAAAAATTTATTGGTCTGTTTTCGTTTTCTCGCTAAAATATTTTTTAAAGGAAAAAATATATCTTTTTTTTTGTTGGTTTCTTTGTTGTTTTTATGAATCTTCATTCATTGGGTTTGATTATATTAAATCTTTCTTTACCAGTTAATTAGTAGTACTAAATGAAACTACAGATAGAGATAGTCCCACTGAATTAAATAAAATAGGATAAAGTTTAGGTTTTTGAGAATATTTTGGACGCAATCACTTGCAAAATCAATAATAATTTGTTGAGCTTCTTATACAATTCTCTTCAACTACTCTATTTATCCGAACAAATAAGTGTTTTGGAATTGTTTTGTTAATCAATCAGATGACCCATGTTGCCAAATGTTGCTTTAATTTTTATTTTGAATTAGACTGAGACTGTTATTATATGGGTATTATGAAACAGAGTATGGAGACTACAGCTGGTACCCGTTTCAAAGATATATGGCGGAAAATGTGGAATGAAGAGAAGGATGCGGTGGCGGTTCAAGAAGAAGTAACACGGATTAACAATCTTCCTGCTAACAGCACTCATCCCTTGCGTGGTCTCAATAAAAAATTTCAACTGATGTCCCTCCAGGTGTGCAATAATTTGTTGTTTTATGCGATTGTTCAGTCTTAATTTGGCTTATTAAAAAGTTTACAGTGCTGATTTAATTTATCTTAGTGAATGTTGTTCTTGTGAATTATATTGTTTTGTTAGATTTGAAAGCTATTTTGGGTTTGTGATAGAAATTTGATTGTTATTTGTATTTGTTTTGTTTTCCTTTATGTCAAGAGGACCTCTTCACAGGAAATGGTTCTGGAGCTGCTTTTCGCTGGACTGTCTGTGTGAAGCAGCTTGTCTATTCAGCAGTAAACTCCACTCTGTGTTTATTTTGTGTAGTTTGGTATTTATAGGAATGCTTATGAGATGGTCTGTGTGTTTTGCACAGCTTGCTTCTGTTTTAGTTGGTATAGTTTCCCTGTTATTCTAAACCGGTTGCTCAAGTCCTTTGGTTTTCTGTTTAATGGTTATTCAATATGTCCATTTGCAGATCATCTTCCGTTTTGTTTTGTTTGAGCGCCTTGACACCAAATGTTCTTGCTGCATAAAGTGTAACATCTTTAGTCTTTGGTAATTAACTTGGTGTTAAAAGATGGATTAGAGTTGTAACGGGAGTTAGGTGCAAGTCTTTGCCTAGCAAACTATTCTATTTTCTTGTTTTTCTTTATTTCATGTCCGTCATATATAATCATTTGATAAACTATTCAAAGGTTAGATTATTGAATTGAACTCGGTAAAAGTTTCACCGAGCAATTTAGGGTCAGCCACAGAAACCTTCTTCTGCCTTTCTTTTCCAAGTTTCACATTTAAAATGACTGCAACAGACCCACTTTAGGTAGAATGCCCCTTGTTTTATTAAAATGCAGTTCATCCTGACATTATAAGATGTTTCTGAATGTCGTTCATTATCTGCAATATGATTCTTTGCCTTTCCTTTTCCCTCAAACTTAATTATTATTTGATCTTTTTTTAGTTGCCTTTCTCGGCATGACTGTAGATAGTGTTATTTAATCTACACTTCTTTACAATATCTATTAACTGCCTTCATTTTGTGATTGTTTTTTTTAGTCTTGAGTTTTTCTCCTCGTTGCACATTCTTGTTTGTTTTGAATATATTTATTCAATTCTCTGTTTTATTTGTGAATTCAGAAATCTGGTGAATTGAAAATGCTTATTTTTTTTTTTTTAAAGATTGGGAAACGTTGTTCTTTCAGGTCCACGAATATTGTTGCAGTGTCAAATGCATGAACTAGTGCTGCTCTGGACAACTATGATCCAACTGACTCCAACTTTGTACACAAATGTGAATATGTCCGTAGCATGATGAAACCTAATGCTTGTTAAGTCTTTTGTTATTATGTTTTTTGACGTGCTCTGTATCTAGTGTTTTCAGGGATTTTCTTGTTCAATTTTTATCTTTAGTTGGTTATGTTGTGTAATCTGGTGGCAAACAAATAAGTTGATATATGTATAGATCTTTGATTCTGAAAGTTGCTCCTGTTTTCACTTGTGTATTCAGATAGTGTTGATTTGGCTTTGTTTGTGGTAGCAGATGCCAGATAGTGTGATAGGTGACCTAAGAAGCATTATGTGAATTATTGTGGTAGCAATTGATGACATCCCTTTTACCGTTAAAGATATTTTATTTTCTAAAATACCCTACCTTAATTTGCAAGTAAAGAGACCAATAACATATATAGAAACTGGAACATACATAATAATCCAAACAGTCAACTGGTAATTTAGTAAAAACTGAGAGTTTGCAAGCAGACCAGGGGCATGTTTAAGTATCACGGGTCGGGTCGGATCAGATTTTTTCAATTTTATTAAATCCGATCGGATCGGATCATCAGGTAATGTAGATCCGAAACCCGAAATTTAGAAGAGTAACCCGAGTGGGTCGGGTCGACGGATAAAATTGGTGCGGGTCAGTGGGTCAGAATAATATGTAATATATATTTTTAATGATACAAATTTGATGATGCGCGAGTGTAGTTCAAATAGAAGATTGTTGGGTTAGTATGAAAATGATGATGGATTCGAACATTGACAACTTCAAAGTTAAAAACAATTAAAATCGGGTCGGATCAAACTTAATTTTTTACACTAAATCGAATCGAATTTTGCCGGTCAGGTTGACTCGAAATCATAATTTATACTTCTCAAATCTGAGCGAGTTGGGTCGGCTTTTGACCCGAATTCTTATTCACCCCTGTGTTTAAGGTCCTCGTTGACGGCAAAATAGTTGACATTCTCGACTGCAATAGCTGCTACAACACTATTTATATTTGGTTGGGACGACAGCTTTGCCATCCACTGCAGCAACGTTATGTAAAATATCATGGATATTAGAAATAAAATTGAAGATTGCCACTTTCCCCTTATAAAGAATTTACTATATACCACTTATCCCCTTAATGTTTTGATAATATCCCATTATCCTCTTACTCTTTTCTTTTTAAGCACTTTCCCCTGAAAGCATGCATGCAAACCAGGGACTTAAATCATTCTCCCCTGCATTCATCCATCTTGAAGATTTTCAGAAAAAAAAAAATGCTTCAACTTGCAGGGATTTCAAGTTGAATAAAGTATGGTTAACAAAACATTAAATATATTAACTTAAAAGACCCAAGATCATTCTGAAAAGTTTACAGATACTTAGCAAGCTGACGTTGTACACAGAATTATAGCAAAAATACTCGATGATGCCACAATCAAGTTCACACAGAATGGCTCTGCGCAGAAGGATATGTCACATAGTGACTTACCACTAAAAAACCAACATGCTTAATCAATACTAAGGGTGCTTCCTTGATCTTATCTCGGGAACTATTAGACATCCAAGAAATGATTACCCACAGACTCCGTCATCATGAAAGCTCTGATGTTCATGTCTTCTGGTTTTTGATGCAAATCAAGTGTGTTCTTTGATTTTGACTCTGCTGTTGGCTTTTGCATCGCATTTTTCTCAAGTAACTTCTTATAGTCATTGAGTTCTTTCTCCATTCTTTCGAACCTATCTTTCAGTTCCTGCAGTTCTTTATCATTTTTGGACTTCTTCTTGTCATTGGGGAGGGATCGAGATACAATGTTTGCAACTGCAGATCCACCTGAAAATAATCATCCAAGTTAGAAGGAAAACTAACAAGTCGCAGCCCACAGGCACATCATCCTAACACTTTAGAGAGAGAGAGAATCGACATACAAGGTGTCGTTAAGTTGCATCTATTCAACATGGCATTTGTTACCAAGTGCTGAACAGACACAAACTAATTCACAAATCTTGAAAACTTTGTTGCTAGTGGCATTGCCAGGCAGGGTACGATAAAAAAACCCCACCAGTCTAAGTCCTAAGGAATATTAATGCCGCGCTACGGTAAAATATGCTGAGATGTTGATTTTATGTTGACTTTGCCATTACAGCACACCAAAAACGGCATATTATGCTAACATACCCAGAAATGTTACTGAAATTAGTAGCAACTAATGTGTAAAGACATACAAGTACGCCTCTACCATGCAAATATACATACATACTTTTGTTTCAATTTTCATGTAAAAAGTACAAAGCCCCTTACAAATGGAAGTGACATACCTGGGTTAAAGCCAACTAGTTCGTCGTTCCTTGCAGGGCCGGCCCTGGCAGTGTGCCACAAGGGCTATTGTCTAGGGCCCAAAAATTAAGGGGGCATCAAATTTCGGAGGAGGAATCGGCCCAAGGTTGACAACAAATTAAAGGGGCCCAGGGGATTTTGCTTCAAAAGATACTAGAAGACAATTTCTTAAAGGTTGAAATTTCAAGGAGCTTTGCTAGGAATGACTGTATATGATTGTATTTTTTATTGTCAGGGTTTAGGTACTATGTCCCCCCTTTGTATATTTTCTCAAGTAATATAATTTGGGAGTGAGGGCCTAGCCCCCCAGCTTCGACTGGGTTCCAGCCCTCGTTAAATATTATTTTTTTTAAACATATGTTTTCGTAATAAAAAATTGCACATTTTGAACTTTCGCACCGGGCACCCAAAAACTCAGGACCGGCCCTGGTTCCTTGCCTAGAAACAACCTGAACTCATGGCTCCCCATTACAATATACCAACCAATTATGATGCAACACAATTCAAAATGTGATCACATATTGCAGGTTGTGAGTTTGAAGACGTATAATCACAGGTGAACAAAATTCCACTAGGTTATATCTTTATCATCATTTAATTATGATAACTTGCAATGATAATCACCATAAATGCAAAAAATTGGCATAATTCTATCTCTATCAACGTTGCAGCTTTAGCCAACATTGGCCAGAGTGGTAAAAGACTTTTTCCCCAACATGACGAATGAGTTCAATGCCCGTTGTCCTCTGTAAATTTTTATGAGTTTGGGGTATTCGGCAAAAGATTTTTGGGTTATGCTCGGTAGATCCTATGCTATATTACAATCATAGGCTATGTTATAATCCTATGGATTTAGACGTAGACCCAACTCTAATAGAGCCTGATTATAATGTCAGTATATTGTAAGCAATGTCTGATAAAAGTGTTGATGTACGCAGCCTTAACCCTATTTTTTTTCACAAATAGACTATTTCTAGGGACATGCAGTGTTCTAAAAGACGGTGTAATAGCTAGACGCGGCACCTAATCGTCCCAATTTCACAGAAAACAGCAACCTATATGGGTCATCGATGGAAAATTCCAGATCTTCGACAAATGGTGGCTTGGATCAGCATGTGAACACTAGAAATGGGATGGCCGACGATTACTTATCAGGAAGAAGTGGTGCATGTTTTTGTCAGTGGCTAAAGGTGGCAGCGTGTTTAGTTCAAGCGTCTTTGGCCGCTGTCGCCTGTCAGAGCTGTCGTCAATGGTGGCATGAAACCATCAAACCCTAAACCTAATTAAACCAAATTTCCAAAACCTAAATCAAATTGACCTCAGAACCTAATTGACCTCAATTTAGCAAACCCTGCAACTTATTAATATTAAATTGCCATGACTTAAAGGATAGCCTAGTTGATTTTACGCTTGTAATGAAGGCAACGAGTCAGAAATTTAATTTAAGGTTTGGATGAGGTTAGGTGTAATATATAAAGAAGAGACTTAGACCTTTTTAAACAAATTTTGTCATAACCTAACCATAATTGATCTCAATTTTCCAAATCCTAATCCTAAACATAATTGAACCTGAATTTTTAAACCTAATAAAAAATTTTGAATAAAAAAATAAAATCATATAGTGCCATCTATCCCAAACTTAAGTACTAGGCGCTTCCCCAAATACGCCTAGCGCCTAGTGTATAAAGGCACAATGACTTGTATCAGGATTCAAGGAACTATTACCATAGGCTTGCATCAAAGTTCTGCACTAAGCCCTTATCTTTTTTCCTTAGTGATTGGATTTAATTACTAAAGATATCCAAGATGAGGTGCCATGATGTATGTTATTTGCTGATGATATAGTATTGGTGAATGAGTCTAAAGAATGTATAGAGGCTAAACTAGAGATGTGGAGAAAAACCTTATAAGCTAAAGGCCTCCGACTAAGTAGGTTAAAAACTGAACACATAGTGTGTGAGTTTAACAAAAGTTGTAGATGTAATGTGATAGAAAAAAGAATCGGCGACCAATCAATCTCAAGTAGCGAGTGTTTTAAGTATCTCGGGTCTATCCTCCAAAAGGATGGAAAAGTCGATCGAGATGTTACACATGGAATTCAATCGGGTTGGAGAAAATGGAGATGTGTGTCTGGGGTCTTATGCGATTGCATCATCCTTTTGAAATTTAAATGCAAATTTTATAGGACCGCCATGAGACCTGCAATGCTTTATGGAATAAAATATTGGACAATAAAATATCAACATTCCTAAAAGATGAAGGTAGCTGAAATGAGAATGCTCGGATGAATGTAAGAGTGGATTAGGAAAAGCAGTAGAAATTAAGTAATTAGGAAGAAATTGTTATGGGTAGCATCAATTGATGAGAAAATGAGAGAAACAAGACTAAGGTGGTTTGGACATATCCAACTTAGGCGTTTAAGTAATCCAATGAAAAAATGAGAGCAAATGATAATGTTATATGTCGAGCTAGTAAGGGGAAGACCTAAGTTGACATGAACATAAACCATAAAAAGAAACTTTAGTTTTATGGAGCTTGATGAATTAATGATCTCAATATGGCGTTAAAAGATTCATGTAACCGACCCACATAATGGGAAAAATACTTTGTTTGGTTAATTTGGTGTGGTAATAAACACATGAACAAGCGGATTTAACTTGACCATTGCGCTAGTCACTGACTTTGTAAATTTTAATATAATAATTGTTAGATAATGAAAGAAAGTCTTGAATTCACTCTGTATGAATTTACAATGGTAAAGGCCTTTATATAGGCTACATAGAAAACCAAAATAGAAAAGAAATCCTATAGTAATGAGCAATAATAATGACTATAGGAAATATGCATCTAATAGAGAAATATAATAAAACCATAAATCCTAATGGTAATAGGAATTCTATTTTAGATATTGATTTCATATTCCTTAACACCCCCCCTCAAACTCAAGCTGGTAACGAAGGAGTAAGCTTGAGGTTGCATCTTGAAATCGGAGAGCAGAGTTCTGAAACTTGGAAATCTTGAAACTTGGAGGCTGGAAACCTTGAGATAATGGATGAGCTTTAACCTACGAAGCCCGAAGGGGGGAGCCGAAGCCCAAAATGATGCCGAAGCAGGAGAGCTTTAACCTACGAAGCCCGAAGGGGGAGCCGAAGCCCAAGAGGATATCAAAGCCGGAGAGCTTTAACCTACGAAGCCCGAAGGGAGAGCCGAAGCCCAAAATGATGCCGAAGCAGGAGAGCTTTAACCTACGAAGCCCGAAGGGGGAGCCGAAGCCCAAAATGATGCCGAAGCAGGAGAGCTTTAACCTACGAAGCCCCAGAGGATGCCGAAGCTGGAGAGGGAGTGAAATCCCGAAATAAAGTCGAAGCTGAAAAGGGAGTCGAAGCCCAAGAGAATGCCGAAGCCAAAAAGGGAGCGAAATCCCGAAAGAGAGCCGAAGCCCGAGAGTGCCGAAGCCGAAAAGGGAGCGAAATCCCGAAAGAGAGCCGAAGCCCGAGAGAACCGAAGCCAAAGAGGGAGCGAAATCCCGAAAGAGAGCCGAAGCCCGAAAGTGCCGAAGCCAGAGAGAGGGAGTGAAATCCCGAGAGAGAGCGGAAGCAAATTTGAAAGAGAGTTGAAACCAAAAAGGAGCCGGCCTAGAGCATACTTGTGAAGCGGTGGCGCATGGGAAAAGCAATGTGGTAGTTGACAACGGGGGCGCGTGAAGGTCACGCAATTATGGTAGCCGTGATCCCCCACGCGCCGATGAGAATCAGAGAGAGTGAAACTAGAAAAAGGAGAATCTAGTGTCTGATACCATGTTAGAGAATGAAAGAAAGTCTTGAATTCACTCTTTATGAATTTACAATGGTAAAGATCTTTATATAGGCTACATAGAAAACCAAAATAGAAAATGAATCATATAGTAATGAGCAATAATAATGACTATAGGAAATATGCATCTAATAGAGAAATATAATAAAACCATAAATCATAATGGTAATAGGAATTCTATTTTAACTATTGATTCCATATTCCTTAATAATAATAAAGAAAATTAATTCTCACTGTTAAATTATTTACAGACAAGAATTTTAATAATCTAACATAAAATGAAAGCCAAGACAATTTTTTTAATCTAAAAAAAAAAAAAAAAAAGTTGAGTAGTAATATAAATGAAAAGCTTGCATGCAAACCAGGAAAGAGTTTAAGGCCCTCGTTGACGGCGAAATAGGCTGAGTTTTTGACCAAGTTGGTGGTGATCTCGGACCTTGTTTCTTCATCGGGCAAGTTCTGGTTAACTTTCTCCACGACAGCTTTGCCGTTAACTGCAACAGCGTTAGAGATATTTTTAACAGCAGCCCGGCTGTAATCGTAAGAATCCCAGCACAAGCCCTTGACGGCTGTTAAATTTGGTTTAATTGAATCTACTGTTGAAGAAATGTAATCGTAAATTCCCATTTCGTCTCTCTCTCTCTCTCTCTCTCTCAGAAAAGCATGCGAGTCCACTTAATGGTCGTAGCAGATTCTGCTTTTATTGCTGCTCCATTGTCTTTTGGAGTCCGTGACATTAAGGGGGTGTATTCAATTGAGATTTTAAAAGATTTTTTTGGGTTAAATAAGTCATGTGGTATTCAATTAAGATTTTTAAATAATCTAAAAAGTCTTGTGGTATTCCATTAAGACTATTAGGATTTTTTAAAGAGTGTATCCAAATCTAGTGATATTCAATCAGGATTTTAAACAAGTAATAGAAAGTCTTATGGTATTGAAAAACATAATTATTTTGAAGGATTTTTTTATATGTGTGATTTTGTGGGACTTTTTAGTGAAAATTATAAATATCAAACTCTATAAAAAATCACACCCTAACCCATGAGACTTTTTATATAAGATTTTTTTGAGTGTTAGAAAATAGAAGATGAATATACATGTTAGTTAGAAAATAGAAGATGAACATACATGCTAGTTCTTTGTGAACAAATTACTTGCTTATTAGTAATTTCTTCTTTTTTCTTTCAAATAAAACAATATGACTTTCTTTTAAATGCAACTGGTAATGTCATTTCTCCAACTATTTTTCTTAATGAATTTCATTTTCGAGAAGGAAAATTCTATTATATTTAAAAATAATTCCTAGATTTTCTTTGAGGCCAACATAACTTCTTCATTCGGATAGATAATAATGTACAAAATGAATTTAGCACAACAAAGATTTTTTTCCTCATTTTCTCGCTAATTTTTTACTTGTATTTTATTTAAAAAAAAAAACCCCCAAATTTAAGGAAAAAATTATTTATCAATTATTAAGATCATTGATGCCGAAGTGTTATCTTTTCTTCCTAAGTCAGAGAAATGACATTCTGTCATAGAAACTCATAAAATATTCCTAGGTTAAAGAAATGACATTATGACATTTTGAACCAATTGACTTTCATTAACTTTTTTTATTTATGGTTCCATTCCATATAATATCAGTTCTAAAAAAGGAAAAAAAAAAAACTATAATGATCCTTTCAAATCTTACAAATTCTTATGAAATAAGTCTTTTAAAATCTAATATGTAAAAAATCTTGATTAAAAGAAATCTCATAAAATCTTGTAAGTCATTACATTCTTTAAATGTCTATTACAATCTTTAAATGTCTTTTAAAATCTATAGGACTTATTTATTAATAAATAGTCTTTTAAAATCTCAATTGAATACACCCCCCTAAAAATACAAAAATTCCAAACGCCAATTCACCTAATATTATATTTTGGTTAAATATAACATGCAATAAATTATTTCAAAAAAAAAAACTTCATAGAATAATCTTGTCAAAAGATTATAAAATAATTACCTGTAATTATTTTTGAGAAAATTTCAACGTTTTCTTTAGTTTTGTTTTTCAACGTTTTCTTTAAAATGTGGTAATACAATAATTGTTTCAAATTATATTTGTTAAAGTAGTTACAAAAAGACTTGTCAGATATTACAATAATTGTTTCAAAACGTATTGGAGTCATATGCGTATCTCTATTTGGAAGTTTGAGCTTCCAGAGGTTAATGTAACGGAAGTTGATCAAACGACTCTCCTTGTGAAAAGATCTTGCTAGACAGAACAGTACCAAAACAGTTGAGTTATAGACTGTCACACCAACAAGGCATGTAGCAGTAGCCAAAAAGTTGTAATGATGAGTTTTCGCTGACAGGGGTAGTTGAGTCAGGTATCATTACGGATGTTTGCTGAGTGGTTGGGGAAAAGAATCATGGGACAAGGATGGCATGATGACGACAGCTGACATAATGGGTTGTGAAATAGTGGATTTGGGAGTCTATATGAAAGAGTTGAAGTTACAAATTCATGAGTTGGTTTACAAATCTTGTATCTCACAACTTAGAGAGAAGTAAATATTTGAAGAGTTAGTAATAGAGAGAGAAAGTAGGTCGGTTATTCGACCATGTGAGAGATTTATATCAGGCTTATTGCAAGACCCGAGGTGTTTATTTTTGTATTCTTATATCCCCACTTGTAGTTTGGATCAGTCTTATCCCTAAGTAATAATAAAATACATCATCTTTCTCCCGTGAACGTAGGTTAGAGCCATTTTTCGTCGAACCACGTAAACTATGTGTTTTCTTATCTGCTTGCTAAATTTACTTTTGATTCCTTATTAACCAAACAAATTCACTGCTAATGGAGGTTTGTTCGAGGGGTTAATTTCCTATATTTCCATTGAAATGAAAAATAATCGTCAACAGTTGGCGCCGTTTTTGGAGATATAGTACGAAAAATAGCAAACACACTAAGACGATGGCAGATGAGGAGAATTATAGAGTTTCAGAGGTCTCAACGGCGGGGTGGATGAAGAAGATGGAAGAGAACTTGCGGTTGGAAAGGGAGAACGCACAAAAAGAAAGGTAAGTAACCCAGACCTTCATAAAAATCATGGAGGAGAAAGTTGAGAAGTTGGTGAAGAAATCAATAGAGCAAACACATGTAGGCTCTAGTTGGCGGAGGGAAATAGATTTCTAGTGGAAAGAGAGCAATCAGAATGGAAGGGGATCATGAGATTGGAAGAAATAACACTCACAGTGTGAGATCAGTAGTTGTGGCTAGCGCTTTACCTGTTGAGGAGACCTGAGAGGAAGATGATGATAGGCGAATCCCGAGATCATCGAGTAATAGCACATGTTTTGCGGAGAGTGAGCTCGGGAGATACTGGGGGCGGGGATGAAGAGCTCCGAATGGAAAGAGATATCACACTCAAAGGAGCGAGTATGACAAGGACACCGAGAGCCATCTGAGAGACCGGTTTCAGAAGGAGATGAGGAAATTGGAAAAGAGCACGCGATGAGGTGCTCATGATGACCAAGATGAGAAGACATCATCCTCTTTTACTAAGGAAGTACTGGAGGTGGAGTTCCCCAGGAGGTTCTCCATGCCTACAACATCTACAAGGATAACACAAATCCTAAGTCTCATGTTGAGATATTCACATTCCTCATGGAGATTCAAGGCGTGGTCGAGGAAACAGTCCGTAAGGTATTTCATCAGACCCTAAGTGGGCCAGCCAGCTTGTGGTTTAGAAACTTGACTCCTGGAAGTATCAACAGTTTTTCACGGCTAATGAAGTCTTTCGTGCTCCATTTTAAATGAGTATACACGCACCGAGGAAGACAATTGGTTCATTGAAGACGATGAAACAATGGGATGATAAGCACCGAGAGAATTTTTTAGATAGATACCACAACTTAGTATTTGAGATAGGGCCGTACGAGTCTCTAGAAGCCTTGAAAAGTTTCAAGGGAGCACTGAAAATTTGGAGACTGTGGTCTCACCTTAGGATTCAGAAAATTCCAGACTACGCAACAGCCTTGGAACGGGTGAGGAGGTTTGTACTGCTAGAAGAAGAATAAAAGATAGATCAAGTGTAGGAAACACTTTCCTTGCGCAGCGGAAATGGTTTAGGCACACGAATTGGACTTGAAATTTTTTTTGCCATTCCCTTTAAACTGCCGAATGTTATTGCCACCACCACTGAAAATTTGCTTCGGTTTTAGATAAAATTCCAGCCTCGAAACAATCCCCGAATAGCCCTAAATATTCGGACAAAAACTGGACTGTTTTGGACTCGATTCGCGCCCAATGTACTGCAGAAACAGCCCCTGAAATGCATGGACTAAGGCTGTATTTTGGTTCTGATTTTTCACTTGAACACAGCCCCAAAACACCACAAAATATTCCCCAAAAACTGGATTAAAACGAAACCAAATCGAGTTCTGTTTCACTAAGTATAGGGGCGGCAATAAGCAAAAATAATGCTCACTGCTGTCAACAACAAGAATGAGATGAAGAGGATGATTTATTCGACACCAAAAAGTCTTCCGAACTATATCTCGTTACCAACGGAAACTTGTGTGGGCAAGATTCACTAAACAATCCCTAAACGATTTAGAGATTTAAATACACTTGATATTTGTTTTAAATTTCTTCTTTTTCTTTCTTTTGGTTTGTCTCAACTTTTGAGAGAGAATGAAGAAGATGATGATGAAGGCTAGGGTTAGAATGAAAGGCTTGTAAAAAGAAAAATCATATTTTCCTTTTTATACTTAGGGTTTAATTTTACAAAAGAAAACAAAATCCTATCCCCTCCCACCATCAAAGATTCAGCCAAGGCATAGGAAAAATATTAATTTTTGCAACTCCAATATTAAATTTCCATAAAGCCAATATATGTTACAAAAATAAATATTTAATTAACCTTTTAAAAATCATAACTTCCAAAATAATACCAAGGGTTTCCAAAACCAAAAATTGAAAATTTCAACTTTAGCCTTATTAAATTATATCAAATATAATTTAACTTTATTCATTTTAATAATTATCATATAATTATTAAAACTTGATTTAGATCTAAATTAATTATTGATAATATTGGCTACTGCCTATATGGCTGGTTTTATCTTGTTGTCGCTTATATGGCTAGTTTTATCTTGCTACCACCTATATGGATGGTTTTATACGATTTTGGCATAATTAAGTACCTTGGTAAGATTGTTATGGACAAACGGTATCACCGCCTATATGAATGGTTTTATACGGTATTACCGCCCTTTTATGGCTGGTTTTATGTTCTTGGCATACTTAGTACCTTGGCCGGACTAGTTATTGACAGAAATGACTACCGCCTTTATGGTTGGTTCTATATATTGACATAATTAATTCATGAGATAAATTAATTGGGTAACAAAGACAATTTATATATTATAATTAAGTGAGATTTCTAGATTTGAAATATTAAAAGTGGATCCCCCAACTCCAATATTTCATTTTATTACTACATTTTCACTTAAAATTTTCCAACAAATCAAACATTTTCTTTTCGCTCTACTTATCATTCTATTTTACTAAATCTATTCCATGTGAATCGACCCCAGACTTGCTAGGTTATTTTATTACTTCGATACTCTTATACTTGGGAGTAAAATACCATTTTTTGAGCATGTCACTGGACAACCCCAAATATTTAAATATCTAAGACTTGGATTTCTATCGTATCATATTTAATATGGAGTCGTAGAAACATCTTTCGATGGAATTCTATTACGTATGTGGGCAATAATAAGTAATGCGGAATCCTAACCCCAAAGGTAATATGGAAGATCTGTATAGTTCATCATAGATCGTACCATATCCAATTAAGGATGAAAGAAAAGCCCAGGCCCGATCAGAGATAAAAAAATCTTGGGTCAGGCCCTAGATTTAGAAGTCTGGCTCAGGCTCGGGCTTTGGCCCGAGCCGAACTTAGCATATTAAGCTCAGGCCCGGGCTTAAAAAAAACATATATATACTTTAATATACTATAACTGTTGCCCTAAGCCTATTCCTGAACAATTTATATTTACTGGAAATGAACTGATGGGTGAAGTTGAAGAAGATTTTGAGGCACAAAAGTTGGATTATTTTGATGCATTTGTTTGTAGCATTTGAATTGTTAGTTTATCGATGAAACTTTTGATGTATTTGTGAATTGTCTTGCATATAGTGTGAATGTATTTTGTATTTGCATGTTTTTAACTTTTTTTATTTTTTTTTTAAAATGAGCTGAATAAAGCTCGGGCTCGGTCCAGGCTTTTCTCAGGCCCGGGCTAATATTTTCTCAGTCCGGCCTATTGCCACTCTTATATCTAATAAAATATGATTTATCCATTCAGACACACCATTGTCTTGATGAGTTCTCGGTGGGCTATATTGGGCGAGAATCTCATTCTCCTTTAAATAACTTCTGAATTTATTACTCATGTATTCACCACATCGATTTGATCGAAGGCACTTGATGAATTTACCGACACGTTTTTCTACCTCGTTTCGGAATATTTTGAACTTTTCAATTGTTTCTAATTTATGTCTCATCAGATTGACATATCCATATCTTGACTTATCATAAGTGAAAGTCACAAAGTAAGTTGAACCATCATGAGCGACATAATTTAATGGACCACACACATCACCGTGTACTAGCTCTAATAAATCTTCAGCACGGTGTCTTACACTAAGAAATGGGGCCTTTATCACTTTCCCTAGGATATATGACTCACAAATCGGATAAGGATCTAATGTAAGATCTTCAATCAAATAATCCTTAACAAATTTTGATAAACGTCTAACACCTATGTGGCCCAATCTCATATGTCATAATTCAATATTATTTAATTCAGATTTTTTACTTTTATTTTTCTCTATATTAAAGACATCGTGATATGTTTCCAAAATATAATGACCGTTAGATAAAGATCATTCACATATCAAATAGTTATCTTTATCATATAAACGTAAAGCATCATCTTTAATATTTATTTTATATCTCTCTTTATCTAATCTCGGTAACGATATTATCTGTCTAATAAGAGATGATATATAATAATCATGTAAATTAATTTACATCCATTAGGGAGATCTAAAACAATCGTTCGTATGGCCTCGGCATCTAATGTCTCGCCGTTTCCAACTCTAAGTTGAATCTCCCCTTTATTGAGCATTTTTTTTAACTCTCATGGCTTACATGGAGTTGCAGATATGAGTGAGACTAGCGGTGTCTAACACCCAACCAGTATTTTCATCTAAGGCTAATGATAAATCAATAATAGGAAAAATACAAAGCGTATTTGGGGTTCCTGCTTTTCCAGCTCTGGACAATCACGTTTGATAAGTGTGGTTTATACCCACTTATTACGACATCTTTAGCTTAATATTTCGTTATATTTCGAGATATTTAATGTCATTCATAGTTTATTTTCTGTTTTTATTTGTAGGAGCATTAATACATGGATCTTGGGACAATTGCACGTGTTTTTGGGGACCATACGGGAGAACCAGTGAAGATATTATCACAGGCGCCGTAGCGCTCGTAGAAGAGACAAATCTCAGCCAATTTCCCGAGAAAGTGGCGCCACAACGCCAACAATCCTGGAACAAACAGGCGCCATAGCGCCACTTGAAGAAGAGTAACATGGCGCCATGGCGCCTGATTGAAATGTGTAATTGTTGGCGCCATGGCGCCAACAAATGTGTAATCAATGGCGCCATGGCGCTAGTTGAATAATAAAGAATGGCGCCTCGAGCCCAAAGTTTGCCATACAATTTCCCGGAAGTTCAGGGCCCAAGCGCCCACTTAACCAAGTACTGAGGCATTGCGAGATGTGTTCCTGGATTTAATTTTAGGGTTTTTAAGATCCCTAATGATACCCAATGACTCCCAGCCTCCACTATAAATATAACAGTTCATCCAACACTCAAATGGAGGCAAATACACATCACAAAACACAAAATACATATTTTTAGAGATCCAAGGAGAGGATTGAAGAGCAACAATGGGAGATTAAGGCGGTGACATCCGAGGAGGAAAAGATTCAATTCGGGTTTTATCTTCTTATTTCTTTCTTAGAACTCTAATGATTTCCATTAGATTCATGACTTGTTTAATATTGCTTTTATTTATTGTCATGAACTAAACTCCTTAATTCTGGAGAATGATGTAATCTATGCTTGAACCTTGTATTTTGTTTGCTAATTTTGTTATGAAGTTTTATTAATTTATTTATATTCTTTTAAGTTTAATGCTTCTTGATTGTTGGCCACAATTGAAGATGATGAATGTTTAGAATCTATCACTCGAGAGAGGGGATTTTGAATAGAGAATATGACCTAGGATTTTATAGAGTTCAAGAGAATCTGTAGTCCTTTGAAGTCGTTAACATAGAATCACAAAGCGTAATGAGTCGTTAACTATTGGATTTTTATAGAGATACCGAAGTCTGTAGTTGATGATATTTCCACTGATGCTCGAGAGAGGGAGTGAATATTTGTGGAATCTTGACTTATAAACAATATAACTGAACAATGATTAATTGGTATGACAAATACATAGGTGACAGCTAGGTGAAATCAGGATCCAGAATCTCTATCGTATTAGTTCCTCCTATCAAATTGTTTTATATCTTATTTATTTATTAAAAATCTTTATTATTTATTTTCTAAATAAAGTTAGGATTATCAATTGTAGTACTTAGTGCGAGTTAACGCAATCTCTGTGGGTTCGACACTCTTAACTCATTTATACTAAAATTTGACACCATACACTTGCGGTACGATATAAAAATATCACAACAAGTTTTATGTGATGTCCAGATTGCTGGAAATATAGACATGCATCACCAGTTATATGCGATCTTGCAGTTTTTTTCTTGGAGTCTTTATTTTTATTTCTCATTTTAATCATCTTAGACTTCCTAAAAGGTTTTGAAGAGCTTGCTCTACCATAGAGGTACAAAACGAGATTCTCTTTCTTTAAATCATGTTCTGCCGTGGACAACATGTTATGAAGCTCTTCATATGTAGCTTGCATCGAATGCACCACAAAGCCAGCATATGTACCGGGTAAAGAAGACATAATCAGATTTCGGCCTAGCCTTTCTTTTATCATAATGTCTTGTCGTTCCAAATATCGGATCTGGTCAATCATGTTCAAAACATGAATGTTAACTGCTCCTTCATCCTTGAACGTAGCATGAAATAATTCCTTAGATTTCCAGTATATCTCAATTTCTTGATTTGCTTCAAACAACTCATTGAGTGTTCTCATAATGCTCCAAGCATTTGGTACATCTATGTATTGTCTAAGAAAATTAGGAACAATTTTGACAGACATTAAATTGAGCTTCACATAGCTCAATCGTTCTAACTTCAAGATAAGACGATTGTTCATCTTCTACACTAAGTAGTTTGAGGCTCCTTTTAGTTTATTGGAATCTAAAAGTCGTGCTAATGTATTTGCGACAGCCTTCTACAAGACAACAATTAAATACTAGTAGAACATTTTCATTTCAATATAAAACACTAATATGATTATGGATTTTAAATCTATTAGTGCACTCCCACTACTTTACGTAATTTTGTTATCTCCCTTAACAGGAAAATAGAAATTTGACAATCAAATTTCATGGCGGGAAGTGGATCTCATGATATTTACTTCAGCCTCACAATAATAATGGTCTTGGCCTTCATAAACTCATTAGGTAGACCTCAAAGGTCAATCATTTCTATGTGACTCCTAAGTTTGGTCATGAACCGTTTCTTATCCTCACAATAATGACGATATTGGATTAAGACGTGTTCTATGTTTATAATTGTCAATGTGCACTAATGAGTTTTGTAAGTGCACCCTCACAATAATGGCAATATTGGGTGACTACGTCAACTCATCACGTTACATCTAATGTTTGACCGGAGCGACCTAAGTTCCGACCACTTATACCCTCACAATAATGGTATTGGGCATAAGTAATTTGAACTCATTCATCTCCGTATTGACAAGACAGACCCTCCAATAATGCTCCAATATTATTACTAATATCACTTAAAAATAATCACCAAATCATGAGAGATTTATGACAATTAAGTCATTATCAAGTTTGGGTCAAAATAAAAATTTTAATTTGAAATATGTGATGCATATCTAATATGACTTATGCATAGTAAAATTAAAATTACAAAAGTATATATCCAAATACATGTCAAACATACAACATAAGTTTGTATGATTAAGACCTGCTCTGATACCATTCTGTTGGGGCGGAAGTGGGATCCTTAGGGTTGGATCAATGTCCTACGCAGTATAAGTGGGTTTAACCCGTGGATATCAAACACGAGTATATTTTTAAATAATTTAATGAAATATTATATTCCATTACGAGAGTATATGAAAAATCGAGGCTGAATCAGAGTTCAGAAACTCAAAAACAGACATAAACAAGTTTCAGTGCGCATAGCGTGTGCGCTAAATGCACAACATTTTTTTTTGAAATCTTTTCATTTCATCAGCTCTCTGGAAACAGAGAGCTAATGGAAATAGAGATTTTAGCCTAATTTATTTCCAACATTTCCTAAACACTGTCAAACACCCAAAATTAATTTTTAACATCAAAACCAACATCAACACATGTTATAAAACAAAATCATATTTTTTCAAAATATCAAATATTATTATAAAAATAAAAATTTATTCAAAATACGTATATACGTAAATATTGAATCTAAAATACAAGCCAAAAAAGAATCCCACAAAGAAGTAACCCTTTAACATTTCTAAGTCACTTAAAAGTAGTTAAGTGATTTTAGAATGGTAGCCATAACTTCAAGCTTTCATCTAGAGTTTCAAACTCTAATTTTCTGTTTCATGTCCAACATAAACATATTTGACTCAATCACTAATATATTGTGTTTATGCTTCCAAAACATCCATACACAATTTATTAACCAATTGTCAACTTCAAGTTATATTATTATGTATTAAATATAAAAATATCACTTATTAGAGAATATCAAACTTATCTAGTAAGCTTGAATCAAAGATATAATCTTTTTTTCCTAATTGAAAAATGTGGAGAATTTCCAAAACTTCTCTAAACACTTCTTTAGGCTAATTTTTCTTATGTTTTTACCTTGTTTGCTTGCTTAAAAACTTGTTCAAACTTGCCTTTTGTAACCAAGCTTATGTAATTTTTAGTTAATAAAAGTTCTAATCCACTTTTAGGTGAGCTTAATCTAATTTTTCCAAATATGCATAATTAGGTGTGACTAATCACATTTGTCTACCACTTTGATTAATTCAATTAAATCTAAACAAAGTTTAATCAATTAATTAGTTCATTGTCTACCACATTGATTTAATTCGATTTAATAAGAGATTATAATATATATGTAGTTTCTTATTTTAGTAGGTTTAAATTTATAATTTAATACTCAACCGCTAAGAGATGCAGTGAAAAATTTTAAAATTTATTGTAACTTAAGTGGTGAACATGTGGCTTAAAAGATATATATACATATATATATATATATAATGTTGGGGTCATATCAGGGAGGCGCAGCGGAAGGAGCGTGGTTCAGGCGAAATCATAGTTTAAAATTTTTAAAATTGCAAATAAATTATTCAATATTCAATATTATAATTCATTCATAATTCACCTAAACATATTTATTCAATATCATATAACGACATAAATAATATAGAAACACCGCGAAACTTTTGCGAAAACGTTTTTTCAGCAAAATAGCATAAAACGTGTTTCCGGCCGAACCGACCGACCAATGCACATGGGGACTGTCCAGGTCAGCCCCAAAACAGTGCCCAGTTCACTGTTTGGGCAGCCGTTACCCGATAATATCGTTTTTCACCGCTTTCGCGTATTTTCACTCTGAAATAATTTTCGATAAATATTTTCCTTGAGCAATTAACATAAATCAATTTATTTCAATTACTCAATAAATAAAAACTGAATTTTTATCTGAAAAATCATATTTATCATTAATTACCGTGAGACCACAAAGTTTTACAAATTAATCATTTTGGTCCTTAAAATATCAAATGCATATTTAATTGATTCCAAATCAATCCCAAATAATTTATACATGTCTAATACATGAATTTACAATTTGCAACAAATATCCAGAAAATTTCCAGAATTACCGAAACAGCCCCTGAACTTTTATTAATTGTAATTTGGCCCAATTTGTTCAAAACACATCAATATCAAATCCAATCAATCACAAATTTAATATACATCAAATTACATTACATATATGAAAAGCCCCAAAAATGGATTAGGTTTAGAACCCTAATTTCATAAATTACTCCAATTACACAATTTACATTAAATTGAATTAATTCAACACTTTAATCATTCAATTACCACACCAATCAAGTCTCACCATCATGAAATTACTCAAGAATAATTCTAGGTTAATTATGAATGGTTAAGCAACTCTAGAATGACAACATGTTACTAATTAATCAAAAGAACGCTTAATAACCATTTATAAGAATACTTAGTTCATACACACATGCAACATCTTTCCAACAAGTTTCCAATCAATTAATTTACATAATTAAATAGTAGAGAAAATTCTAAGCAACACGTGTTGAAGCTTAGAAGCATGGAAATAATTTTCAAGTTGAAGGAAATGAGAAAATACTTACAAAATACCATTTTCTTTTCTCCTTCATGCTTTTCTCTCAAACTTTACTTAATAAAATATTTTGAAACTTGTCTAAGTGTAAAAAATGAAACAAAACCATTTTGTTAAACAAATTTCCACTTGGCCGAAAATTACAAGAAATTAAAATAACAATTATTTAATTTTTGTTCATTTTTCATTGGCACATATTTTGTTTAATAAAGTAAACACTTAACTTTAATAAAACAAACCAAAATGTGTTCCAATGGCATCTTGCCATTTTCAACTTTAATAAAGCTAAAATCATTACAAAAGATATTTACTTTATTAATTAATTTAATTATTTAACAATTAAATAATTAAATAATAAATATAAATATCTTAAATATATGTATTATATTTATATTAAATATCTCAAATACATATATTAATGATATATGTCAAATATCACAAATTGATATTTTATTAATGTGTATTTAATAAAATCAAGTATTAAATACAAATACACATTAATTCGGAAATGATTGTTAGTCCCGATTGCATGTATTTCTCGTTTAACGGTTAAACGATTTATAAATAATCTCCATTATTCATAACAGTTGCCCTAGTGCTCTACGAGTATATTTCATTAGTGAGACTCTCTAGATTCAGGTATATCCGTCACGAATCCAATTTCGTGTCCATAATTCACCCACCCGTAAATTATGACGACCACAGATAAACTCGTGAATCATACATGTCGATGTCATTGCATACGTATAATCCCTCTGTCACAGGTATCCGGATTATCCCAGATATATAGATATAATCCTCAAATCTCTATAGGTATAATCGTGTCGACGTATCTATTAGCAATCTTCTAAATAACACTCTGAACTTACTTTCGAAGTATACCACGGCCATGGTTTAACAGATTGCTAATCATATAATGAATACATATGCCCTGTACACAGGACTGACAGATCATATCTTGATACACACATGTTATCATGAGCATGAGTCCACACCCAACGAATAGGCGGAGGTATGATCTTAATAGATCGGTGACGTGACTGCCATCTAAGTGTGGAGGATAACTCATATATCCACAGTTGTATCTCAAGTCAAAGAACACTATGCTATTCAACCCAAGAAGATTCCTATTGACGTTGATGTACCATCTATTAGGTAATCTCCGGTGAGTCGTTCAGTGTTTTTCAAATAAATACCTACACGTCTATACGAGTCTCCCGAGACTCATGGTTCATTGAGATAAACCATCGGACCAAGTCCGATATACGATATATACTGGTCTAACGGATTTTACTAACCGACCCGTGTCAGTAAATCTTGACCAGGAACTTAATTTGATAATATATTTCAAGTATTGATGTTTCCCAATGTCAATTACAAAGTACGTTATAATTGCGCACTACATTATATATTATCGTGTCTTTTTCTAATATGTATATATCACTAAAAACGATTTAGTTTCAATCTAATTAATTAGATCGAATATATATATAATAAAGGACAAGAGGTGCTACCATAATTAAGTAATATTATGGAAAAAGGTATTGCTCGCATTCAGGAATCAGACATAAATACGATCTGGATTAGCGCTCCGAGCACCAACCCTAATAATTTCTCACACTTGCTCTAGTGCCAATCCACGAAATCATATACACATCTTAATGTGTATCACATACTCATGGCCCTCAAGAACTCACCTAGCGCTCAAAAAGTAGGCAACAACAAGTAAGCCCGCTATGACATATTACTTTTGTCAAACAAACCCAATTATTTCCCTTAGCCAGCATCATTCATATTTTTGTAGAAACTAAGTTCTACATCAATATGACTCAGACGCCACATTAACATTGTGCGTCAGCTACTAAGTTGTCTAAGTATTTACGGATCAAATCTGAAATACTATGTAGAAAACCGCAAGCAAAACACTAATAACAAACTTCTAATCTACGAGGTCACTATGAAACTTCATAACTCAATACTTCATAAGTTGCAACTAATTCCACTCATACAGTAGAATCATCCATGTCACTCTCACTGTATCTTTTCTAATTCTTTATGACGTAGACTATCTAACGTCATAATTAGACTTAAAACTAATTTGACCATAATGGTTGCAAACTTTATTCTCCATTAATAAGAAACTCGTTCTTAATATCTCAAAGATAATAAAGAACATGTTTCAAGACACATCTTATGGTCTAGAGGATATCAAAATAACTCGTAACAATTACGATTAAATTGATATCTCTAATCGTACTTAATATAGTATTTATTATGCCATCATCCGATGATGCATAAAATTGACTAGACATTCTAATCAATTTCTCTTTCGACAAAGGAATCATCCTTTACGAAAGATGAATATTATATATTATAGACACATTAACTGTCAAACAGTTATACTAACTGTCATACAGATAGTCTCATTGTGTCATTTATTAGATCATATCTAATGTACGACTTATGGGAGCATCTCAAAAGTCTCTTAGTTTTATATCATATATAAAACTTTATAACGAATATAATAGAGACTACTCTCATTGCTCTCATGGAGAAAAAAAGACTCATGTAAACCTTTTACCTCATAAACATCTCATTATTACATTAATAATGATAATGTCATTATGATGTAAACACTAGAAAGAAATTTGTACACTCCCACTAACTCTTCTATCTCCTATGTATTCTCTATGCTTTGATAAAATCAGACAATCTGACTGATATCAAAATTAGAATACATAAATTTCCAAAAAGCTCATTCGAGTTTACAATAGGCTCTATAAGCTAATATACTAAATTGTAAACTTAGCATAATACAAACTTCAGGGCCATTCCAAAATGAACTCTTCAAACTAAGAAATCACAATGGATATCTTATCTGAAGAAACCATTCAGAAATGCCACTTTGTATTCGTTAGCTAAAATGTACAATTTGATATCATCATTAACCAACATATCTTAAATTGTTCAATCAGTGCGACTAGAGACAAGTTTCCTCAGAATCTACA
The DNA here is from genome assembly GCA_019454045.1 of Zanthoxylum bungeanum. Classification (NCBI taxonomy): domain Eukaryota; kingdom Viridiplantae; phylum Streptophyta; class Magnoliopsida; order Sapindales; family Rutaceae; genus Zanthoxylum; species Zanthoxylum bungeanum. Next base: position 168,481 of record SKCR01024069.1, read on the forward strand.
ATAGATTATTGAGTATAACTTTTCTCACTGTCATACTGTAAAAGTCAAACCTTTAATAAGCTCACTGTGCTTTTGCTGCGTAAACCATTTGCACATTTTATGAACGATTCATAATGAAAGCTCAATCAAGTTCCAAACTTGATCGTAGTAAGCTATGAACAATCTTAGATATATGGTTTAATGTTATTTTCGGAATCGATATCAAATATCATTCCCACTATAAGTTATATGATAACTTTCTTTGATAAGAAAACAACAGAACCATCAAGTATCAAATACTTTACAAATGATTCTGACATCATATTGAACTTATATGGAAGTAATAAAAGAGTATTTTCATCTTATTAATTATGTAGTTTCATTTAAAGTTTATCACCATATTTGACTTCAATAAGTCAAATCTTTTCTACAATAGTCAACATCCAATGTTACACATTAAGTAATAAACAATTTTATTACTCGAGATCGTAGAAAAGATATTCTATCAAATAGAATACAATATTCTATTAAATAGAATAAATGATAAACTTATACTCGTACCTCTAAGGTGCAAGTACCATCGATTATATAACCATTATACAAAAGAAAGATTTAAATCTCAAACATTTCAAGATTCAAATTTTCTACTTATACACATCATATACGTAACTGTAGAAACTAATGGAACATTAATTAAAATGATGAATTAGTGTTACTGGAGCATATCCTCAAGAGTATTGAAACTAATTCGGTAACTCTCAATATCAAACGAATCAAATCGCATAAGATTCGATTTCTTCCACTAACCAATTCCATTAATATGGAATCGTGGAAGAATAATATTGATGTAAGAATTATATTCTTTAAATAACCTTAGAACAAATTACCATAAATTCATATGTTTGATCGTATCAAACATCTTTGAACAATTCAAAGACTCACGATGAATTTTAAAGATACAATTTTCAAAACTTCAGATCAAATATCTTTGAACCAGTCAAAATATTCTATCTGCGTTTCATCAGAAACACGTAACTAAGTCACGAAAGTTCATCGATTAAGTTACTTAGTAAAGAAAACTACCTTAAACAATTTACAATCATTAAAGTACATACATCCAATGTATCAGTTTAATAAATTTTGTGATCCAATGACAATCATTGGTTAAATGAGATTTAATCACCTTCCCGAATACAATATTCGTTAAATGGATAAGGATATGTGGTGTGATCTGGTATCAGACCATCATTTACCATATGAAATAAGCATTTAATACTTAAGTGATAAAATCTCATAAAATGATGTTCTAAGTTATTTACTTAACCGAATTCTTTTCTTAATATTTATCTATTCGTTAATGACACTACTAGTAGTTTTAAAATATGTAACAACTATTTACAGAGAACAAATAACTATCCAATAGTCGCAAGTTCTGATAACAAATATCGAAACAATCATTCAACAATATTTTAAACAACTATACGGAAGATCTGATATCCAATATCTACAGTTTTCGTATTGTGAAAATCAATATTTTTCTACACACAACTACACACATCTCCTTTCTTTAGCTTTACTATTTACCTTCAACTATTTACAACAATTGTAAATAATTGATCAGCAAATTGTGTCGGACACGTGACATCTGAATGTCACTAAAGCCAAGAAACGTCATTATCAGATAAACAAATACCTAATGAGGTTTTCTTAATGCAGTGAAGAATCTCGAGACATGAACCAATTCATATCAATCTTTACTGCATAAGAAACTATTCGGTCTAGAAGGATTATATAATTATCTATTCTAATCTAGAACCTATTCTAGAAATCTACAACCATAATTGAAGTTAGAAAACATATAAAATATGCATGCAGTGGATAAAAGTTTAATTCTATCGAAATAATAGAATAAGGAAAATACATAAGCGACAATTTTCATAATATTACACACTGCAACAGTTATGGATTTTTAAACCCAACATTGCCTCCCACTATTTTACGTAATACCGTAATCCCCAACAGAAATGAGAATTCAATAATTAAATTGAATTCCATAATGGGAAGTGGATCCCATGAATATATTTCGACTCACAGCTTTGACACGTTCTCACCTACGTATATTCATTAGGTAGACAACTCATTGTCAATCACACTCACTGTAACTCCTTGGTTCGGTCCTGATCGTTTCTCGTTATGACAACTTTGACACGTTCACAATGAGGCGTATCAAGGTTAAACTTGTCAATGACAAACTCAAACTACCGTTGTAGTCTTGACAGCTTTGGTACGTTCATGATTTCCACTTTCACTTGAATTTGTCTCTTATCATATAAGTTCTACTGGCGCAAATGAACTACCTTCAACCATAACTGCACAGCTTTGGCACGTTACAACCATAAAATCATGAAAAAATTTACATCCGTATTGACAAGGCGGACGAAGAAACAAATATTCCTAATACTAGTCACTTTCTCAAAACCTTATTTAAACGAGGATTTTCCAACAAAATATGATTTTACTTTATTTAATCAAATTAAATAAACACATACATGTATTAAGTAATGATTAAATTAAACATTGAATATTAAAGGGTTAATCATATCGGGTGTCCAGGATCAGATTCGCTTTGATACCATTTTGTTGGGGTCATATCAGGGAGGCGCATCGGAAGGAGCGCGGTTCAGGCGAAATCGTAGTTTAAAATTTTTAAACTTGTGAATAAATTATTCAATATCTAAAATTAGTAATTCATTCATATTTCACCTAAACATATTTATTCGATATCATATAACGACATAAATAATATAGAAACACCGCGAAACTTTTGTGAAAATATTTTTCCGTAAAATAGCATAAAACGCGTTTCCGGTCGAACCGATCGAAACGAACAGTGCCCAGTTCACTGTTTGGGCAGCCGTTACCCAGTAATGCCGTTTTTCGCGTATTTTCACTCCGAAATAATTTCTGATAAATATTTTCCTTGGGAAATTAAAATAAATCAATTTATTTTAATTACTCAATAAATAAAAATTAAATTTTATCTGAAAAATTAGATTTATCATTAATTGTCGTGAGACCCCAAAGTTTTACAAATTAATCATTTTGGTCCTTAAAATATCAAATACATATTTAATTGATTCCAAATAAATCCCAAAATAATTTATACATGTCTAATACATGAATTTACAATTTGTAACAAAAATCCAGAAATTTTCCAAAATTACCGAAACAGCCCATGAACTTTTATTAATTGCAATTTGGCCCAATATGTTCAAAACACATCAAGATCATATCCAATCAATCCCAAATTTAATATACATCAAATATACATCAATTACATTACATATATGAAAAGCACCAAAAATGGATTAGGTTTACAACCCTAATTTCATAAATTACTCCAATTACACAATTTACATTAAATTGAATTAATTCAACACTTTAATCATTCAATTACCACACCAATCAAGTCTCACCATCATGAAATTACTCAAGAATAATTCTAGGTTAATTATGAATGGCTAAGCAACTCTAGAATGGCAACATGATTACTAATTAATCAAAAGAATGCTTAATAACCATTTATAAGCATACTTAGTTCATACACACATGCAACATCTTTCCAATAAGTTTCCAATCAATTAATTTACATAATTAAAGAGTAGAGAAAATTCCAAGCAACACATATTGAAGCTTAGAAGCATGGAAACAATTTTCAAGTTGAAGGAAATGAGAAAATACTTACAAAACACCATTTTCTTTAAGCTTTTCTTTTCTCCTTTCATGTTTTTCTCTCGAACTTTACTTAGTAAATTATTTTGAAACTTGTCTAAGTGTAAAAAATGAAACAAAACTATTTTGTTAAACAAATTCCCACTTGGCCGAAAATTACAAGAAATTAAAATAACAATTATTTAATTTTTGTTCATTTTTCATTGGCACACACTTTTGTTTAATAAAGTGAAGATTTAACTTTAATAAAGCAAACCAAAAATGTATTCCAATGACATCATGTCATTTCCAACTTTAATAAAGCTAAAATCATTACAAAAGATATTTACTTTATTAATTAATTTAATTATTTAACAATTAAATAATTAAATAATAAATATAAATATCTTAAATATATGTATTATATTTATATTAAATATCTCAAATACATATATTAATGATATATGTCAAATATCACAAATTGATATTTTATTAATGTGTATTTAATAAAATCAAGTATTAAATACAAATACACATTAATTCGGAAATGACTGTTAGGTCCCGATTGCATGTATTTCTCGTTTAACGGTTAAACGATTTATAAATAATCTCCATTATTCATAATAGTTGCCCCAGTGCTCTACGAGTATATTTCATTAGTGAGACTCTCTAGATTCAGACATATCTGTCACGAAATCCAATTTCGTGTCCATAATTCACCCACCCGTAAATTATGACGACCACAGATAAACTCGCTGAATCATACAAGTCGAGGTCATTGCATACATATAATCTCTCCGTCACAGGTATCCGGATTATCCCAGAGATATAGATATAAACGTCAAATCTCTATAGGTATAATCGTGTCGACGTATCTATTAGCAATCTTCTAAATAACACTCTGAACTTACTTTCGAAGTATACCACGACCATGGGTTTAACAGATTGCTAATCATATAATGAATACATATGCCTTGTACACAAGACTGACAGATCATATCTTGATACACACAAGATATCATGAGCATGAGTCCACACCCAATGAACAGGCGGATGTCTAATCTTAATGGATCGGTGACGTGACTGCCATCTAAGTGTGGAGGATAACTCATATATCCACAGTGGTATCTCAAGTCAAAGAATCACTATGCTACTCAACCCAAGAAGATTCATATTGACGTTGATGTACCATCTATTAGGTAATCTTCGGTGAGTCGTTCAGTGTTTATCAAATAAACACCTACACGTCTATACGAGTCTCCTGAGACTCATGGTTCATTGAGATAAACCATCGGACCAAGTCCGATATACGACATGTATTGGTCTCAACGGATTTTACTAACCGACACGTGTCAGTAAATCTTGACCAGGAACTTAATTTGATAATATATTTCTAGTAGTGACGCTTCCCAATGTCAATTACAAAGTACGTTGTAATTGTGCACTACATTATATATTATCGGGTCTTTATCTAATATGTATATATCACTAAAAACGATTTAGTTTCAATTTAATTAATTAGATCGAATATACACATACACATATTAGGTAACCAACATTATTAAAATAAAGTAAAATTAATTAAATAAACCTTTTGAAATTGTTAAAAAAATTAAGATCATTATAATACTTTTATGTGAAGGATATTTTTGACTTTTACTATCTTCTTGAAGCATAAATATACAAGATGGAAGAGATTGGCGTATACTTTTAAAAAATTTGGGATATTTTAGGAAAAAAATGTATGAGCTTGCTTGATGAGTGAGTAAAAGTTGTTGCGTTCGCGTCAACAGCAAAATCTGCCGCCAACTGTTGGAACCACAAAGTGAGAAGCTCGCATATCTTCTCCGTCACCGGGATGGCTGACGCCGTTAAAGTGGAAAAAGATCATCCTCCAATCACCAAATCAGACCGTCGAGTGAAGATCGGAGGGTTCCTGACAAATTTCACCAAATTCGCCCTCGACTCCGCCGTCGACGTCTCTTTCAAAGGCTTCACTGGTCACTATTTTCTTCTCTCTTCACGCTCTTGGCCTAATTGAGTTTTTATTCGATTAAACTTGCATAGTTCCATTATATATTTGAATATTATCTTTTAAAGTTGGATTTTTTTAAAAAAAAAAAAAATTGGTTATCTGAGTCGAGATTTATAGAATTTATTTTTCTTTTCTTTTAATTAAAACTTTAGTCAGAACTGAAATTTTCCTTTTCTTTTTCTGTTTGAATTTATACGGAATTTTTGTTTTTGTTTTTGTTTTTTTTATTTAAGTTATAATCTGATGGCAACTCAATTATCTACTCATCCATCAACTAAACTAGTTGGTTCGCACAAATATTTGTACTGTTTAACTTCAGATTCTCTGTAGTTTATTATGAGACCCGATGCTGTCTGATATTCGATGCAATTCTCTAATTTTTTTTTTTTTTTTTTTTTTTTTTTTTTTATTCTCTGATTATTGAGCAGTTTAGGTTTTAGCACGGACAGACCCACTTTGGTTCTTGCGCAAGTGAAGAGAAATATGTTTTTGCATTGTTAATAAATTTGGGAAACCCATTTTAACATGGAAAGAAAGAAATCAAATGGTGTTGAAAATTTACAATAATATATAGTTATTTTGCCTGAACTATGTGCAACATTTTAAGGGGGGGTTTGCGAGTTTTGCAATGAAACTTTCTCATAGTAGCTTGATAGTTTTGTTTATATTGTTCTTTTGCGAGCAAATAAATACATGAGCCTATTTTGTTCACTAACAAATCCATAGATCGATGACCATATCTTCATGTTTCAGATTGTTGGGAATTGTCATGTTTGACATCCCGTGTCAATACAATTATAGCAAAACATCTCTCCAGTCATTGCTTTGTTCTTTATCTGTTTGAGCTGTAAATGCATGTCTATGTGCAAGCTTCTGTGAAAGAGCAGGTGATACCACTTCCAAAGTTTGAGAATTGGAGAGCCTGATAGCTGAAGTAGCAAAATTTTTGTGCCTCTCTAAATACGAAGAGAATATTACATTTGCAAATTAGAGGCTAGGCCTGATCATCTTGGACATACGGCGATCCATACTAAGTTGGAGTTGATATCATAGGCCTGTGGTCAAACTTAGGCGTATAATTTTTGTACTAGGATTCTTAACTCTGGTTATTGGATAATAATACGGCAAGAATTATATCTGTTTCTGCATCTTCTAATTCTGTTGTCGCTCATGTTTGAGTTTGCAGGTGGGAAGAAAGTTTATAAGATCGTGCAGGAAGGATTAAAGTATCAACCCTGTACACTCTTGTTAGATGATAAAAAGAAATGCGGAGAAATCGAATCAGCAGAGGAGATGCAAGCAAAGATAGAAGAAATGCAGGAATTCATGAACAACGTTAAGCCACAAAACAAGACATCAGTGAAACCAGCCAAACTATCAATGCCTCATAAGAAGATACCAAATGAAGGCATCAAGGAATCAGATCTGATGAAAACCAACGAGAAACGAATTTTCATTCGTTCCAGGCTATAAAATGGGGTTGAGTTCACTAACCTTGGCAATAAAGAAAAATCGTATATAGCACAATTAATGTTATGTTTGATCACTGGTTATATTATATGAAGCCTTAAATCTTATCTTGGAATTTGCAGTTGTGCTCTTTTCTTAACTTGTCGACTGAAGCGAAATTGCTTACAATTTTAAATGCGTGGACTAAACCTTGCACAAAATTCTTGTGGAACCTCAGACACGAGACCCTTCTGAGAATAGGTTTGAAATCGATTTAGAATTTAGATTCTGCAATAAAATAACAAACACTAGCATTAATGAGATCCTATAGAGTAATATAAGTTTTGATCTGTGTTTAAATTTATGTTTTTTGAAGTATACATGAGGAAGTACAAGATGAAATCTTGTATGCATGACGGAATACAGTACAAAGACTATATATATATAAATGACAGAGTGCAAGATGAGGTCTTTTAAACTTGTGAAAAATTTATTCAAGTTGAGATTCTTTTGTCTTTTCACACTAAGTAGGGCAAAAAACACAATAAACCCTAAATAGAGTCATTCCATTGAAATTATATATATTATATATAGTTTATAGAGTCATTCTCTAGTAAGGCATGTTCCGTTAAAATAAGGATATCCTCACTTGAGAGTGATTAAATATTATCCACCATCACATAAGTCGTACAATTCACAAACAAACAAGTCTCAAAGTAGGGTTTGACCATTTTTCCCATTGCATCTCATCCCAACGGGATTCCATCCCAAATGGGATTCGGGAAAAATGAGATGAGACAAAAAAAATATATCGAAATTACAAGCGGGATGAGATGAAATAACAAGCGAGACAAGATTTTAACATATTTAAAAAGGATTTAACGTGATATGGGATTATATAAATTCTTTATCCTAAAAAAAATAACCAGACGTGGTAATTTTTTTATCTCAATTATATAAAATAAGACGGGATCATGATTGACAAATCTCAACTCATCTCATTTTTTACCAACCGGCCTTAGGGCCGATCCTAATATCCTCGGGGCCTAAGGTAAATTTTACATTTTGAGACCCCAACTATAATATAATATTATATTAAGAAAAAATTATTTGAGAATATAATAAAAAAAATTGGGATTATGCCCAAGTGCCTAACTCAAGAGTCAAGACCGGGCAGCCCTACCTAGAGATGGCAATTTCGCCCACAAATCCGCAAACCCGCAAAAACCCACCCGCAATGGGTAGGATTTGGTAAATACTTAAGCGTGTTTGGTAATTTAAACTAAAATCCGCTGTGGGTTTGGTAATTAAGCAAAACCAGCGGATACCCATTGCGGGTATCCGCTACCCGCAAACTTAATTTTTTATTTTATTTTATATCTTTAGGGCAAAAAAATCTCTCATATAAAAGGACTCACTAACTTACAATTTTTGAATTGTTCTCTTTTAATATTTTTGAATTACTTTTAGTCATGGTTCAATAATTTTGATGATATGAATTTAACATAATGAAAGATATTCAGCTAGTGATTCACATAGTTAATTGTGATAATATGAATTTGACATTATGTTATAAATATTTTAAACTTTTATTTATGTGTCCTAATTTGTAAACTACCAAATACATTTTTTTTGTATGTTATGAAAAAATATCAATATTTAATTAAAAGATTTTATTATTAAGAGCATAAAGGAATTCAATATTTTAAAAACCCGTAAAAAATCCGTTGGGTACCAGTGCGGGTTCGGTAATTTATTTTTATATGCGGGTGCGGGTTTGGTAATGAAAATTAAAACCCGCAACAAGTATGGTGTGAGTTTGGTAATTTATTTACATATGCGGATCATAACTAGGGATGGCAGGCAGACCCGGACCCGGCCCGGGTCCGCATGGACCCGGAAGATCCGAGTCCGGTTAGACCCTGATCCGCTTAAAAAAATTGCGGATCCGGGTCTTATTCGCATGGACCCGCATCTTTCCAGGTCAGGATGCGGGTCCGGATGAATCCGGACCCGGTTACCGGGAAAAAAAAAAACTGGATTTACTCATAAAAGCTGTGTGGCTTTTGAGTGTGTGCTGTGTGGCTTTTAGGGAGGCAGCAACGTGATAGGGTTATTGGTGGCTTTATTTGTTATGTGTTCGTGAGAAGAGGCTGTGAGTTGTGAAGGCTGTGTGAGTGTCTTATTTGCGTGGCTTTGAGGTTTATCGTCTCTTGCGTTTGTGTTTTAGTCATTTAGGGTAAAAAAAAAAAAAAAAAAAAAACTGCCAGTGCGGATCCCGGGTCCGGATCCGGGTATACCCGGGTCCATTCCGGGTCTACCCCGGTCCGGACCCGGAAACATTTAACCGGGTCCATATCCGGACCCGGGTCCATGAAGCGACTTGCGGATCCGGACCCGGATCCTTAAGGATCCGGGTCCGGATCAGGAATTTGCCATCCCTAATCATAACTGAGAGTTTGGTAATGGCAAACCCGCACCAAACCCTACCCACTGCCATCTCTAGCACTACCTCAAAGCTGCAACAACTGACAAGCTCTCCATGTAATTAAAGTCACAGTTAAGGGCAATTTAGACAATTTAGAAATTCCTCTGTTTATTACATTCTCACTCCCGTAGCTTCGCTCAATTTCCAAACTGTCTCTCTCTGGTACTCTGGTAGATCTTCTTCTATTATAACAGAACTATGTCGGCGTGGACAGTAACGGCTCGCCAAGCCGCTGGCTTGGCTCGCCTATCTTCCTCAAAAGCAACTTCATCTTCTCCAGCCGCTTCTCTCATTCATCGGCGCGGTCTTGCCGGCGGCGGTGGTAATGATTTTATTTTTACTTTTTTTGGGACTCAGTGCTAAAGTCCTATTCGTATTATTGAGCTTGATTCATAAAGAAAATAACAAAATGTTTCTGGTTCTTTTTAAGTTACTTGATAGGCTAAAATTTACTTTCGTTTCTTGATTCGTGAAACGCATGAAAATGAAAAATCCAATGCAAATGCAAAGATACAAAATAATATTGTGTTATTGTATTTTCGAAAATTCTGTTCTTTATATTGGAAAGAAGAAGTAACTTTTTTTTATTATTATGAATATATTTCTGTAAAAAATTTACTGCTTTTGTGCTTGGAAAGCTAAATTTATTTCTTTCAAAAGATTTTTATGCCTTTTTGAAATCCAGTATTTGTAGTTTAAGAGGAATATATCTGATTCAGTCAAAAAGATAAAATTTCCTATTGACTATGTGATATTGATATGATAATTGTAGCAAATGAATCATTGTCTCTGACAGTTGTTTTCTTTATATTTGTAATTTGATTGAATTGCAGACCATCATGGACCTCCAAAGGTGAATTTTTGGGAGGACCCGTTGAGTCCATCTAAATGGAAAGAAGAACATGTGAGTTGTTATTACATTTCCGGAGCTAGGTCTTATATGTTATGATATAGTTTTTACATGGTTCATGATACTAACTAGTGAGATTCTCATATTTACATGTTGTGTAGCTTCATTGTGTTAGTCATAGCCTAGTGGTTTGCTTCTTATGTATGTTGGGGCAAACTTATTATATCTAATGCGGTCTGTTTAATGTATTTTGAGTTCATCTTCATGGTCAAATATTTAAAGAGGTTGAGATAACCAGTTTTTGAATATGTTTTCCCGCTGTAGGATTATCTATTGTATTTGTTTGGTCTGTGCTGGTCAGCGTCTGCCATTTCTTGCAAAGAAATTTGTGAATCTTAGACAGGTTCTTTGGCAAAGAGAGAAGGAAAAAAAAATCATAAATGAGCCTTTTGCATTATTGTTCCAAGTCCGTCTTATAAAAAGAAGAAAAAGAATAAATAAGAATATATTAGTTCGGGTCTTTGCCTAAAGCAGTTAATTTCAGTATTTCGCACACAATGATATAGCATTGCTTAGTTTCCTTTTTTCTTTTTTTCTTTTTGGATCTGGTATCATTAAGAAATGATTGATAATTTAAATTGTTAGATGATAGGGTAATTTGATATTTATGATTTTTGTCTTTGCAGTTTGTGATTGTTTCGTTAACCGGCTGGGGTTTACTCTTTTATGGAGGTTATAAGTTCTTTACTGGAGGGAAGAAGGACAAGAAAGAGGAGGTAGTTTTTAATTCTTTCCAATTATCAGCTTTTGTTATATGAGCTTGTAAGGTATATCAACTCCATTGCTCCTTGTCCCAAAGGGGCGTGACTTGGTGGTGTAGGGCTCAGGATCTCACATTGAGGTCTTGGGTTCGAATCCAGATAGTGCGTTTCTTGTAAGAGCCTGGGACATCCGGGGGTTTTAACTGCTTCGTTTAAGCCCGAAATGGGTTGTCTGGCGGCGGGGTTTCCAACGATTCCTTAAAAAAAAAAAAAAAAAAAAAAAAAAAACTCCATTGTTCCTCAATTGCTTGATCCACTCACATCAAATTTGTTTTCACTACTAAAATTTAGTGCAGGGATTAAACATGATGTGGCATGGTTCCTTAGAACAGTCCTGACATGTTTCAACTTTAGCATTTTGACCTTATGTATGAATATCATTATTGTAGGACGAATGCTGAATATTATATTGGACACCAGTGCTGTTACAGCTGTCAAGAAGTGCAGCTGCACATTCTCATTGGTAGCTTGTAGCATTTACTTTTGGTCTGGATTTTAGTAGTTAGTCTCTACATTGAATTAGATATCAATTATTGGGGTATATAATTCTGTTTCTTGTTATTCCCATATGAGTGTTGTCTATTATTGGTCCTATGTATCAACATGCAAAGAGTTTGCCTAGAACTATAACCAATGGACTATTCAATGATTATCTGATCCGCTTCAGAAATGTGAACGTCGCTGACATTTCTTGTTCTTGGTTCAATGATGCATTTTACTCCAATTATGGGCCGAAAGTATTGTTTATTTTCTTGTTTCACGCAGATATATGCATACAACTAATGTTGGAAGAAAATTATTTCACCAGCGCTGACTTACTCTTTATATTCTTGGCAGAAGGTTGGAGAGGCATCACGCTAGACTTCTGGATGTACTGGAATATATCCCGAGAAATTCTACAGAATGAGGATGTTTAGTTTGTACATGACTTGAGATTGATGGATAATGATTACCAGCTTCTCCTTTGCAGTTCTTTGTCATGGTCTTTTCGACACCCGTTTGAATTTCCCATGTACCCCAGTTCTTGCGTCTTATTAATAATGAATGGGATGATAAATTTCCATAGCTGCTTATTCTGATATTCTTATCGTGCAAAATTTGCCATTGAAGGATCTTGATTAAGGCAAGTCTAAGCCCTATCAGTTTGATGCACAAACAAAGGTAACTCATAAATTTAAAACAATATCATCGGATATATGAATGCAATCAATGATTCAGAAGTTGCCTTCACAGTCAGAAATATGAATCTGCCAAAGTCCATGGATGCTGGAAAAGCAACGATGTTACGTTCCGTCAGTAGTTGATTGACCAAGATTCTTTTACAAGTTGTTTATCAGACTTTACTATATTAAGATCATTCTTAATACGTGTAAAACTGGGACACTCATAAAAAATTAAGTTAAATACACAAGAATTTAGAACTAATAGACACTGAACAAATATTATTATACACAGGTCTGGCGCAGCAAAAACAAAAAACAAACATTGTCAAGCATCAGCCAGCATCTTCATTTTCTGATCCCTGAAATTACAACTTTTTTTATTTTTTATTTTTTAATTTAAAGATTGATGCTTTTGAACTTCAATAATTACTGATTATTGAAGTTCAAGGATAATTACCAAATACAAGATAATAAAAATCATAAGGCTTCAGTCCGCATCTTTTATCTCTGCCTCAATGTCTACAACTGATGCAGGAGAATCCCTCCCTGCAGAACCATTTGTTGCCAGAAATAAGTGTTGAAGAGTAATAAAATGAGTTATTAATAAGTGTTTCCGATTACTTTCCAATGATCTGATTAAGCTTACAAGGGACACCAATTACATCCCATCATTTTTTTAATCTATATCAAAATAAACTAGTTAATATTAGTTTTTTTCGTATTTATAAGGTAGATCACGAATAGAGGAAGCTGGTGTTGCAGGAAATACCTTTCTTAGAACCAGGAAAGGCTTGTCCGTACGTTGTAGATTCGTTGGAGAACCTTACAGATTCCCTAACAAACTTGTCATCCTCAACTGAAATTCAAAGAACAGCCATGAGCATTTGTGAAATTTTGATAATAGATGCAAGTCAGTTTAAAAGAATAAAGGATTCCACCGAAAGCCTCATTGAAAGCTAACACAGTTTAATAACCACATTAATCTAAAAGATAACCATGAAATAAGAATTTCATGTCGTAGCTGAAGAAAGCTTGTGTCTTTTCATTCCATCAACCACCTTAAAGAAGTTGTCAGAAGAATGCTAAAATTAATAAAACAACTAAACCATGACAAGCCTTCACCTGAGAACGGTTGACTGCAGTACGGGCACAACTGCAATTCATCATTCAGAGTAGATCTGCCACAGAATCACATTATTTTCTAGGTCAGACAACTATAGCACAAAACAATCCAGTAGAGTTCTTCATAAGTTGGCATTGACCAGAATAAGCTTTCTTACTTGAATATCTGAAAATCATTCCCACAGTTTGGGCACTGCACATATATGATACAGCGAAGAGATGGAACAACCAAAAAGGGCATTAGTCATGATTTGATAAGCTAGCTCAAAACATCTGCAAGGAACTGTTTCCAAAGAAGAAAAAAAAAGGTAGAAAAAGATGACCTACACAGAAGCATTTAATGGAAGATATAAGTTACAGATATTGCACGGCCATTGCTGCAAATTAACAGAAGTCTAGAACATTGTTACAGGTTATTGAGCATAATTGATTTGATACTACTTATTCCTACAGTATTTATCCTACTTACAGTGTTACTTATTCATAGAGTTTGCCTAGTCATTTTTTGTTCTCTTAGTTAACTTGGTTTTAAAGCCTATATAAAGGCATGTATTATTGTACAGTTTTTTCTTAGAATGAATTACAAACATCCTATCACCAGATGAAAATAATGCTGCATAATTTCCAACCATCACCAAAGCCGGTATCGGATGGTGAAAAAGACTTAACCTTTAGAATAATGAGACAGAAAGGGAAGGCAATGTAAAAGATTCACTTCTTGCATACAATCCTCATTAGCGACTAACTGGAGCAAAAAAAATTTCTTCAAGCATAATAGTGGTGATTTTTATAGAATCTTATAATGAGTAAATCTCACAAGTCCTGTTTACATATACATGAATAACCTAATCACCCAATTATCATATAAATAGGTAAAACCTATAATGAAAAGTGTTGAATTGCCTTATTCTCTCAATAAGCCACCGTTAGCCTCCTAAGTGACCCGATAGCCACAAAGGTGCAACTTTAATACAATCTAACAATGAGCCACGAGCCTGTAAAGCGACCCAATACAATACTGGTGGGATATTTAAATAACAAATAAGAATTCAAAAACGTTAATATGTTATCATACTATTTTCTACATTGAGCTTATCAAAGGAAGACCAAGCATCATTAAAAATTGGAGCACTGGAGCAACAATATCAAGTCATGATATTTCTGCTCAAAAGAAAAATGTTTATGATGATCCATAAAGTCAGTGCAAACAAAAAGAGAACGAGAAACCAAAAGTTAAAGAAGACTCACAGAGTCTTGAACCATATCTCGACCTGCCCACCAGAGAAAAGCTCCGAAACCCACGATAGGAATAATGAATGCAAGAAGCTGAAGGAGAAAGCATCATTTCATTAAATCAAACTACACGTAATGGTGTAACTGTCAACAAAATAATATGAGATACAGCCTCGACAGGTAAATGATGCCACATGATACAGACCAGAGACAATTATCAAAATCAGCATAACAGTAGAACAGGTATTGGGAAACCAAAAATAAAAAATCAAATGGTAGCAAAGTAGACTAATGCTGAAAATCCCAAAATTGTCAAGTAAACTGCAAAAAAATCATAAAGTAAAATAGACAGTATTTAAGAAACCTAAACTGACATCAGGCTCAACTCACCCATTTAGCGCTTGAGCTAAAAGGTATTCTTCAGTAGAAGGTTAAAGGAAAATATCCCAAGCTTTACACATGATTTTCAGTATTGACAAACAAGGATTAGAACAACTTATATGGCACATATAACAGAATAATATTGGAAAATCAATTAATATGCACTACAGAGTACAGATCATAAACTAGGTTCAAGACAGAATGGATCAAGTATGCCTAAATTGTGATGATTAACAATTGAACAGCATATTAAGGAATTCATCAAAGTTCCGATTAATTTCATGTATATAAGCATATGTATGTACTCACAATATAACTAACTATACAAGATGCATACACACAAACATACTGATAGACAAGTGAAAAGAAAGCGAAGGGGATACCCAAATGGAGACAATAGCATCCAAAACCCAACCAAGCTGGCCAGTCATTGAAAGATAAGTTAATCCAATAGCCAAAGCGAGATTTCCCAGAATCTTTGCATTGTTACTGTTATTACCCCCACCACCCCCACCGCCATTAAACCCAAAACCCTCATTAAATCTCATCAAAACCATTCTTTTCTTCTGGTTCCTCAAGCCCTCTTCTTTCACCAATATCCCATCTTTGCCCCTCTCAAAAAAACACAATCTTTGTCTCTCATCCCCAAAAGCTCTCAACTTACTACTGTGCTTTGGCCTTGTTGGGGAATAACAACAAATGGGATTCTTGCCAAAATGTCTTTTTAAAGTGTTCAAGGCTGAGAGGTTTATGGAAATTAGTGCAAGTGTTGTCATGGAAAATACCAAAGATGGTAACTGCAAAATAACTTATCTTGAATTTGAACTGTTTATTTAGTTAGTATTTCATGGCCTAATAATAAACCCAGATACATTTTTCAGCGACCATTTTTGTTTCTAATTTTCTAGTTCTCTCTTGTCTATTTCTCTTTTTAGATATATCCATCCATTTCAAGCCTGTGGGATTGCGCCACGTGTGATTTTGGAGTGCACTTGCTCTTTGATTTTAAGTTCATGAGATAACGACGTCTCCAAAGCTTACAGCTTATAATAATCAGTCGAATTAACGATATCTCAATTATTAAATGAATAAAAGATTTTTGTTATTTCCATCCTGTTTACTAAAATGAAGAGGGGGAGGTGGAAGAAAGCATCATATGGTCATAATTCAAAAAGCAGGTTCCAGCTTCTGCACATGGCCTTGATGCAATTAGCATCAACCCCAGAAGGGGCCATTTATAAATTTTAAGAGAAAAGTATCTTAGATTCAGCAAACCACACGCCATAGGAGAAAGTCATCCTTGTACGCTATATTGAGCTTCATTTATTCATACAAAAGTGCAGTATGATGCTGCATATCCATACAAGTTCATTGATTCTATAGTTGGCTCTGGCAAATGCTAAAATATAACCATCAATATAGTACATCAAAATCTCGTTCACTTAGCTGGCAAATGCGTGACGGATACAAGCATCGATATAGAAATCAAACTTCTAGTTCATATGGCATAGCTGGCTTTAAATTCACTCTTTCTTCTTGTCTGATTTTGCACTCGATCCCTCTCTGTACGGTTTAGCACTGTATGCGTACTGCTGAAATACTGCAAAGAAAACCATCTCTACACAAACCAAAGCATTTTGGAGGGCTTCCTCAATGTGCTCCACATCAAGCCAGAAATGATGAGATTTGATTATGCCCAATGCAACTAGAATGTCAAGCACAATACCCTGAAAAACAATCAAGAAGCTCTATGTCAATGATCCTCATTTTCAGTGATTGTGAAGTACATTAGTCATTAGTGGACAAATGCAACAGACTCCACATTGGATAAAATCTTGTGCACTTGATAAAAGTTTGCGGTTATTATTCTATGTTTACTACCTAGAAATTGACATTTTATTTTCAATCTTGTGCGAAAGATTGGAACAAACAAACCGACTCTTGCACTCTGCTGGAGGGGACTGAATTAGTTTGTACAAACCCCTTCAGAAATGAAGGTTCAATTTCAATCTTACACAAAAGTACGACGACCTTAGTAACTGTTTTAGGCAGTCTTCTAGAGGCATAAAATTCATCTTATGATTTTCTGCAACACCTTCATCTGAAATGACCCTTACCCTGCGGACCAAATAGTTGTAGCACAAAACTAGCCAGTTCATGGGTTGGAGATTAACTAGTTCTAATGTTATAACCAGAGCTGGAAAGAATTTAAGCATGCGAAACCACATACCTGCCAAAAGCAGAAAAAGACAATTCCTTTTACGCACAAAAACTTGGAAAGAGGCTTGTGTGGTTCCAACTCTCTGGCAAAAACATGGTAAAAGACAACGAGAGAATATAAAGCAAGTGACACAGAAATGTTAAGAATGATCGTGAATGTCCAGCTAATCCAGCCAGAATATACTCCAAGAAGTTGAAGAGTAATCATTAAGATTGAGCAGACAGGGCGGATCACAACAAACTGCCATGTCCAGTACTTGAGAAGCTTGAGTGTATGATGATTCAAACGAGCGGTGCGAGGCTGTAATTGAAAAAAAAAACGAGTAACTAGTGCAACATAGACCATCATATATGCAATATAACAAAAATGCTACAGGATCTTGCTTCCCTGGAAGATGCCAGCAAAAAATATTGAAGAGATACATCTCCTGCCATCTTCCAGTACAGAAACAAAAAAAAAAAAAGGAAAAAAGGCTTGGCTCCAAATAGATGGCTGATCTAAGATATCAGGCCAGATATGCTAGCCAATGAAATATGCGTCTAACGACCGAATCAATCAATTGATGCCCAGTACATTTAGACCTCTCAAAATAAAAGGAAATGCAAGATATGGGCAAGATTTAGTAGAAGCATCTACTTATGAACTTCATTGGTTAACTTCAATAAATCCAATCTTCTCAGTAAAAGCTTATGGGTAAAGTCCAAGTCAAAAAGGAAAAAATGGAAACCCCAGGTTTGAACGTCCAGGTACGTTTAGAGCAGAAGACAACCATATTCAGTAATTAAAAAAATTAAAAATTCATTTTCAATGAAAACCCTTTAATGCGAAGGTGGGAAAATCCAATATGATGCAAGAATCTTTAGTTTCTCAAATGTGTATGGTTCCTTGATCTATCATTTTCGAAGAGACCAAAATCAGAAATTGAGAAGAACATTCCCTCACCTGAAAAAGAGTCATCGGAAATGAATGGTGAATCTCCCTTCCTTTGATCTCATCTGGAACTATGTTCTTGCTTATTGATATATTCAAGTAGCTGTACAACAAAGCCAAGAACTTGGCTATCACCTGTGTGCGACAAATGAGAAATTAGCAGCAATACATTGGATTACTAATTCTTATGGAACTTCTTCCAGTTCAAAATTCAGTAATTGATTACCAATTAACTTATAAGACATGAGAGGGAAAAAAAACATATAAATAAAATTTACTCACCAAGGCCTCATAACATTCCTTAACTGACTCCAAGAACATAAAAAAGGCTTTGCTCCCCTGAAAATCTATTAAACCAACATAAGAGTCAATGGCATATATAGGTGCCATAAGAATGATAACTAATATGGCTTTTTGCTCCTTTGGCTTTTTCCAGGAAAGCAAGTGTTCTGATACAAGCTGTGTTGAGAAATGCATAGTAATCATCACACAAAATGTGGATGCCAGAAAAGTGAGTTTTCCAGGATTCATTGCAGCCGTAACTCTTGTTAAACACACAGAGAATCCAGAATGCAGACCTGCAAAACGGTGTAGCTTTTTGTTAGTCATGTAAATCAAAATTCTCCCACCCCCAAGGTCATATGTGATGAATAAGCATTTTGAAACATGTAATGTTTTCGGGTATCAAACAAAGCATATGTTGTAACGGCCCGAGACCACCAACCGAGTAAATATTGTCCCCTTTGGGCACACAACCCATCACGGTTTTGTTATTGGGATTTGCAACCTAAAACGCGTCTACTAGGTTAGAAAAGCCAATGGCTTATAAACCAGTCTATAATCCTCCTCGCTAGCGATTTGGGATATTACATTCATTCCCCCTTGAGGACTTCATGTCCTCGTGAGAGGCAATCGGAAATGGAACAGAACGAAATCATATTCATCCACACATCGGGTAGTCGGTTTCGATATCATTTGTAATTAGAGATGGCAATTTTCCTCGTCCCGTCCCAATGGGATCTCGTCCCTTTTGGGATGAGAACTCAAGTCGGGGGGGGGGGGGGGGGGGGGCAGCGGGATGGGGTGATTTAGTAGGATGAGACAGGATTTAACAGGATACGGGATGAGACCAGGACTATGT
The DNA here is from genome assembly GCA_019454045.1 of Zanthoxylum bungeanum. Taxonomy (NCBI): domain Eukaryota; kingdom Viridiplantae; phylum Streptophyta; class Magnoliopsida; order Sapindales; family Rutaceae; genus Zanthoxylum; species Zanthoxylum bungeanum. The sequence goes on from SKCR01024069.1 coordinate 188,005, forward strand.
TTTATCCCGAAAAAATATAATGAGACAGGACCAGGATGATTTTTCGTCCTGGTTTCATAAACGGGACAGGATCGAAAAATCTCATCCCGTCCCGTCCCATTGCCAACCTATTTGTAATGATCTGAGCCGACCAACCGAATAGATATTGTTCGCTTTGAGCACACAGCCCATCAAGGTATTGTTATTGAGCTTTGCAACCCAAAACGCATCTATTAGGTTAGGGAAGCCTATGGGTTATAAACTAGTTCTGGATTCTCCTCACTAGCGCTGTGTGATATTTTTGGGTGGGCTTGGAGGACTCATGCGAAAAACAAAATCGTGAGGAATCAGGGCATAGTCGTCAAAGGCGTGCCTGCTTAGGCTCAGAACATTGCGCCTCATGAAGGGTCAGGTCGGGCGACCTGAATCAGGCGCGCGCCTAGGCACAGAGGCTCGCGCCTTTTAGATGCGCCTATGCACGCCTCATAAAAATGTGTGAGAAAATCCCAACCTGAATTGACTCACCCAAACCAAAATCAAATTGTAAAACATTTATTCAATAAATTAAGATTTGTTTTGGGATTGGCTTTAAAATTCACAAACAAATTAATTTGTATTATCAATATTTGTATTATTGTAATTGTTTTTTTTTTTTTTTTTTAATATATTTTCAATGATTTCTCTTTGTTTTAGTTGACTAGATACTTATATTTTTTTTTTTTACAATTTGCGTCTCACTTTCATCAGGCACGCGCCTTGCGCCTTGAGGCATGCGCCTTGGCCCTAGGACCCTTTGCGCTTTACTGCGCACCTTGCGCCTTTAACAACACCTAATCAGGGTTTTGGAGTTAGGCCACCTGTGTTGTCAAAACATATAATATCTGAATAGTTGGGCCGGGTTGTTACATATGTTCTCTAACTTTTTCAGTTCATAAAATGATTGCCAAATCAATTTCTAAGTTCTCTCCCTATATCCTTAGCTGTTTTTGCTCTTACAATCCCCCTTAAATTTTAAACTTCAACGCAAAAACTTTCAGATTATTTTGAAATTCAAAATCAACAAATCTCTGAACATTCTAGTTTCAACTTCAGCACAATCATAGTTTCAACTTGCTAGCTAGCTCCTAATAAATCAAACACTTCATCTAGTAAAATGAGTAATAAATAACACTATTCGGGAAATTTTTTTTTTTTTTTGAACCATTGGAAACAGCCATTAAATGGCCTGACCCATAATTAAGCGGAGCATTACCCATTAAAGATATTGCATAATATTTATTATTTAAGGGTTCATTTGATAGTTAAAGAAAAAAGGTTTGGCGGCGAAGTTTAAAAAAAAAAGTGAAAAAATGAGATAAGATTAAAGTAAAGATCAACTTACTCTGTTTAAAGCTTAGCTTCCTGCGGTTGACAGTTGACTTAGTTTTCTAATAATGATATGATCTCGGACTCGGATGATCAAATATCAATGAGGTCATATTAATATGAAATGGGTGAGCTTCGTAGTATAGTTTGTTTAGATACAGATTCTTGTCCATCAAGCGGGGATAGCTCAGTTGGGAGAGCGTCAGACTGAAGATCTGAAGGTCGCGTGTTCGATCCACGCTCACCGCATAATATTTTTAAATTTTCTAATGTGTAAAAACGGTGTCGTATTTGGAGCCAGTTAAACTGGACTACTGGAGGAAGAAAATAGTTTTAATGTGCAGAGAGACAGAACAGAAGTAATCGCATTATTAACTTTGGAAGCCATTGAAACTTTTTAGTTTGTTGTATTTATATTATATTAACAGCCTCTAGCAATACGTGATAGAATTTATACAAAACTATTAGAATAACCCCAAAGCCGTCCCCAAGGTGTGGCTTGGTGGTGTAGGGTCCAGGATCTCACCTTGAGGTTCTGGGTTCGAATCCAGGGGTGCACTTCTTGTAAGAGTCTGGGACAGCCGGTGATTTTACCTGCGCCGCGGCCCATAATGGGTGGTTTGGTGGTAGGTTTCCATCGTTTCCAAAAAAAAAAAAAAAAAAAACCCCAAAGCCAAGGTATGACTCAGCAACAAAGAGAAAGAGGTCTGGTTTAATAAAGCAGAAAATTATTAATAAGCTAAATGGTTGGCACAGTATGTTATTTTCTAGTGGGCTGGAGGAATGTTTTAACCAAGTTTTATTAGTAAAATAATGGCCAAAGCCCAAAATAATTAATTATCCCTTTTGTTGATTAGGATTTCCTTAATCTACGTATATAAAGAGTGAATCAAGAGGTAAGTTTAATTCTTTGTTATTGATATTTTTCTAGAGAAGCAAGATTAGGTTAGAATATTAGTAATCTAGGCTTTTGCAGAAATTTTTACTAACAGAGGTTTTAATAATTATTCTCAATTTTTCATATATATATTAAACTAGACATTTAAAGGAATATTTCAAAACTTGTTTCAATGAAAATAGATAAATACACAATTTGTAATTAATTTTTTATTTTAAGTCTGATACACTGGGAATTTTTGTTTCCTGCAAAAAAAAAAAAAAAAAAAAAAAAAAAAAAAATACACATGAATAATGAAATTATTTTACCCTAGTTATAATGTTTCAAAAAAATATGAAACTTTCAGAAATGATTTATATATGTGTCTATTATATTTTTGAAAAGTTTCATGATTTTTAGATGATAGGATAAATTATTATGAATTTTTGAAGTAAGTATGTTCAAAGCTGGAAAACTATTTTACTGATTTGATGACATTTGAAATAAAATTTATTTTGATAATTTTGAAAGGATTTAAGCTACAATATTTTTACCATGAAAACCTATATGTGTAACTATGTTATCTGTAAAATTTAAGATTACGTGGATTAGAGAATAATTTATTTTTTTTATTAAAAAAATTGAGAATAATTATTAAAATTCTCGGAATAACCCTCTGTTGGTAAAATTTTCTGCAAAATCCTAGATTACATGATGTATAGTCATACATATGCACATCAACAATGATTTCTCGAAGACTTCATTTCTTCACAATAATAATTGAATTTATACTATGTAAATAGATGTTCTATAATTGAAAAGATATATTCTTTTATTATATTTGTTGACGGTTGTTTTTCGTTCCAATGACAATTTGAGAAATTACATTTCAAATAAACCTTCCCAAACAGTGAATTTGTTTGATTAGTTGGGAACCAAATCAAACTTAACAAACAGACAGGATAATGACAAAGTTTACATGGTTTAGCGAAGAGTGACTCATACCTACGTTAACGAGAGAAATGATATATTTTATTACTGTTCAGGGTCAAAACGGACTCGAGCTATAAATGAAGAAATGAACTCATAAAGTGGTTAAACACCTCGGGTCTTACGCAAGTCCGCTACAATTCTCTCAAATAGTCGGGTAACTGACCAACTTTTTCTCTCTCTATCTCTAGTTCTCGAGTTATTGCTTTGACAAGTTGTGAGATGCGAAAATTGCTAACCCAAATTGCCAACCTTTGAATCTGAAACTTCAACCCTTTATATACATTTAGAAATTCAATATTCTACCCCTTATGTCATCATCTCATGTCACTTACTCATCATTGCCCTCATAACTCTCTTCAACCACCTTTAATCTTTCCCATCAGATCAGCCTATTACTCTATCATTGCACCGGCTTATGGCGGCTTTGCTCTACCACTGCACCAATCTATGGCGCTGGTAGTGGCTACTTCCAATGAGAATCGTTTCTTTCCTACAATCATCATTAGTCTTATAGAAGTATATTCTCTCACTTAGGGCATAGGTCACACAACCTCAGTATTGGTCGGGCTGTGATCACATCTTTATTCCTCTAGTTAGAATATCGAGGTTGATAATACTAATCAAAATTTCCTCTACCTCGTCCAACCAGGTCGGGTTAACATGCAATGTCCTCCTCGGGTCGGGTTCAACAAACTCTCAAAAAAAAATCCCAAATCAACACCCTTCGGATAGTCGGGTCGATATCTCAACTTACTTCAACATTCACAATGGTCTTGTTCTCGGGAGAACTCCTATGTACCACTAGATTGGGTCTCTCTGTAAGAACCACATCTCCTTCTGAGTGCTTCGGCCTTTGTCATCCGCTTTTTGCTAAATACAATCTCCATCATACTCATACTCCGTACTTGAACCTTCCTCAGAGTAAAAACCATTATCAACAATGTTACTTCACGTAAACGTATAATGATTCATTTGAATTATTCAAATTTAAAATGAAAAATATTAAAAGACATAATTAAGAGGTGCAAATATAAAATGAAATGGTATAACTCATTAGAATATTATATCACTTAATTGAAATGGTATCCCTTCACTTGGCAACCATCCATCTCTTTATAAATACCTAGGGATGCTTCATACATTTGATAATGATTGATGCATATTGATTGCATATTAGCTGTGTTCTACATAGCAAATTCAAATAATTAAAAGTACTCATTTACACATAATTGTAGATAGAATTTCATTTGAGATTGTTTAATTGTTCTTTTAATTTGAATTGCTACATTCGTTGACGACAATTAATGGTGGTTTTGTTAGGGTTTCGGAGCGCCAATCCGAATCGTATTTATGTCTGATTCATTAGTACAAACAATACATTTTTTATATATGGTTACATCTCTTGCTTTTATATACATATTGATCTAATAACGATTAGATTGAAACTAAATCTGATTTAGTGATATGTATATATTAGACAACGACCTCAGGATTTACAACGTAGTTTGTAATTGACATTGGGAAGTGTCACTATAAGTTGTATATTCTCAAATAAAGATTCTGGTCAAGATTTACTAACACGGGTCAGTTAGTAAAATCCGCTGAGACCAGTACTTGTCGTATATCGAGACTTGGTCCGATGGTTTATCCTAGTGAACCATGAGTCTTTGGAGACTCGTATAGATATGTAGGTGTTTATTTGATAAACACTTAATGACTCATCGAAGATTTCCTAATATATGGTACACCAACGTCAATAGGAATCTTCTCGAGTGGAGTAGCATAATGGTCCTTAGACTTGAGATACCACAGTGGATATATAAGTTATCCTCCACACTTTGATGACAGTAACGTCACCGATCTATTTTGGTTAGACCTTCGCCTGTTTGTTGGGTGTGGACTGATACTCATGATATCCGATGTGTATCAAGATAGAATCCGTTAGTCTGTGTACATGGCATATATATCCTACACGTTTTTACGATCTAGTAAATTCATGACCGTGGTGCACTGCGGAAGCGAGTTCCGAGTGTTATTTGTAGATCGTAAATTTATATGTCGACTATATTATACCTTAGGGATTTGACGTTCCCATCTATATCACTGGTATAATATGGATAGCTTGTGACAGAAAGATTATACGTATGTGATGATCTCAACTTGCATATTTCAGCGAGATAATCCGCAGTCGTCATAATTTATTAGTGAGTGAATTATGGACACGAAATTAGATTTCGTGACAGATGTGCCTGAACTTAGAGAGTTTCACAATATGAAGTGTACTCGTTGAGCACTTGGGCGATGCGTTATGAATAATACTGATTATTCATAATATTTTATCATATTAAACTAGTTAATTTGAATCGTTTAATCAGTAAACGGAAATTCACATTCCAGGGTAATTTTGTTCGTTTTAATGTGTATTTGTATTTGATACATGATTAGATTAGATACACATTAATTGACGAATAATTTGATGACACATATAAAGTAATAATTATTGTCTTGTTTGGACTTTTATTATTTAGTTTACATGTGTAAAATGTTATCTTTTTTATTTAACATATATTAAGGTAATATATGGTTAAATAAAATTCCATGAGTCACACTTTTTATCAAGCTTTTTTAATTGATTTAAAATTGATTTTTTGTTTGACCTTTTTACCCCAAACTAACACCACTTCCATGAATAAAATGAAAAAATATTTTATATTTCTCCATGGGTTGATGGTGCATGAAATTTTCCATTAAAAAGGGGCTTCAAAAATTATATTTTGAGAGACAAAAAATGAAAGGCATGAATCAAGAACAAAGCTCAAGGAATTTTGAAGATTTATGAGGTAATCTTTAATATCCTTAAGCTTTGAAAGTTTGTTTCTTGTTCTTGAGCTACTAGAAATGTTATAGGGTTTCTTTTGGTTTCTTAAATTTGGGGCTTTCTAATTTGAATGATTGATTAAGTGGCTAGATGCATGTGTAAGTAAAGTTTGAACTATATTAAGGTAATATGAGTTCAATTTGTTGTTGGACAACTTGGTTTCCATTCTAGAGTTGTTAAGCGACTCTAAAATAACCTAGAAATATTCTAGAGATATTTCATGATGGTGGGACTTAATTGGTGTAAGATTAATTTGATTAATCTTGTGAAAATTGGATTTAAGCATGAAAAATGGACTGTTTTCATATCCAGTTCAGATCTGGAAAATTTGGTATTTTGGTGATTAAAAAAATGTCATTTGGATGTGTTGTATGTGTATTAAGAGTTAGGATAATTTCCGAAAATTATTTCGGAGTGAAAATAAGTGAAAACGGCTGCCCAAATACCATTGGAGCTGACCTGGGCAGCCCCCATGTGGTCTCGGTTGGTCGGTTCGACTAAAACGTATTTTATACTATTTTGCGGAAAATCGTTTTATTAAAAGTTTTTAAATGTTTTCATTATTATTTATGTCATTATATGATATCGAATAATATGTTTAGGTGAAATATGAATAAATTATAGATATATGATATCTAATAATTTATTCAGTAACTTTAAAAGTTTTAAGATTATGATTTCACCCAAACTGTGCTCCCGCTGCGTATGACCCCAACAAAATGGTATAAGAGCGAGTCTGATCCTACATCCATCACATATTTCATGCTTGATATATGATATATAATCCAATTTTAATATTTGTACATGCTTGTAATCTAAATGTTTCCTGATTTTTTCGGTTCTACACTAACGGGAAACACAACGGAGATTTAATGGTTAAGTAAAATTTTGTTTGTTGGGGGCAGTTGTGGAACCCATAGGGTCGGATCGGTGCCCCGCGCAGCAGAAATGGGTCTAAACCATGAATATCAAGTATGAGTGTAATTTTAAAATATTTAATGAAATACTATATTCTATTACGAGTGTATAGGAAAAAATCGGGCTGATTCCCGAGAGCTCAAGGAATTAGAGTCTATTACCCTAATTTCTTCCGATCTTCCCTAAACACTTCAAAAATACCCAAAATTTTTTTTTAACATCAAAACCAACATCAACACATGTTATAGAATAAAAATCAAGTTTTTCAAAATATCAAATATTTTTACAAAAATATAAATTTATTCTAAATACGCACTTGCATAAATTTTGAATCCAAAATACAAACCAAATTAGAATTCCACAATGAAGTGACTCGTGAACAATTCTAGGTCACCCAAAGGTGGTCAAATAATTCTAGAATGATAGCCTTAACTCTAAGATATTATATAGAGTTCCAAACTCTAATTTATGTCTATGTCTAACATAAACATTTTGACCCAATTACAACCATATTGTGTTTATACTTCCAAAGCATCCTAACACAATTAATTAGCCTAATTTCAACATTATGTATCTAATACATAATTCAACATTATACGTCTCATTAATGAAAAATATAACTTTTGGAGAAAATCAAACTTACATAGCAATGTTGATTCACATATCCAATCTACTTCTCCTTATTGAAATATGTGAAGAACTTCCAAGGATTAGCAAGCTTAACTCCAAGATCCAATCTTGATTCTAATACTAGCAAGCTTCACCCCAAGATCCAATCTTGATTTCTCCTAGATGAAATATTGTAGAGATCTCACAAGGCTTCTCTAAACACTTCTCTAACTTAGGCTAATTTCTCTAATTCTTGCTTGTATTTAGCTTTCTCAAGCTTTTTTTTTTCTTAATTAAAACCTTCCTAAAGCTTGCTATTTATAACAAAACTTAGGTAATTTTTAATTAATAAAAGTTGTAATCAATTTTTAGGTGGGCTTAATCTATTTGTCCAAATATGTATAATTAGGTGTGACTAATCTCAATTGTCTACCACTTTGATTTAATCCAATTAAATCAAGACAAAGATTAGGAAATTGATTAGTTAAATGTTGGCCACTTTGATTTAATCCAATTAAATCAAGCCAAAACCACATATTATTACATATTTACAATTACCATAATATCTTCAAATGGTAGAGATAATTATGATTTTACAATTAAGTCATTGTGTAATTATTGAATTAATCCAATTAATCCAATTAGGTCAAATTAAATAATCAATATTATCAAATAACATTTGATTATCTTAGTTGATAATTATAATATCGAATATTATCTTTTATCAAAATCAATCGGCTACTCAAATGATCAACGAGTACACTTCATATTGGGACTCTCTAAGTTCAGACACATTCGTATATAAACCTAACTAATATGTACGTAATTTGGCCACCTCCGAATTCGCGAAGAACACGAATGACCTTTCTGAACTATACAAGTTGGGGTTATCGCATATGTTTAACATTCCCTCCGTCGTAGGCTATCCGAGTTGTGCTTAGGAAATATAGAATAGACCGTCAAATTTCTGAGGTGCACATCTCATGTCGACATGTCCACGATTCTTCATAACTGATGCAATCCACCCTAGGTGATTGACTTTGGCCAAAGCTTTAAGAATCGTGACTTTACTCACATGGATACCTAAACCCCTTATAGTACACATACAGGCCGACGGATCCTATCTTGTTTCACATTTGATTACTGAGTGCATCAATCCACACCCAATGAACATCTAGAGGCCAGACCATGAAAGGTTTATGATATACATGGCATCAAAGTGTGAAGGATCTCACACAAAATCAATGTTATCCTATAGTCAAAGGATTACATATGCTACTCGACTCGATGAGATTCCTATTGACGGTTGTGTGTACTTCCAACTATTATGAATCACATATGAGTCATTCAGTATTCGGTCCAACCAATACCTACACGTCTATACAAGTTTCTAAAACTCATTATACATCGGGTTAAACCATTGGAACTCCAATTCCAATATACGACATGTGCTAGTCTTCTAGGTTATAGGAATTCGACCGTATTCCAAAACCAACGACTAGAAATATATAGACTTTAAGAATAATTTACAATAGTAATATTTATCCCAATATCAGACCACCTAGTGTCTGGTATTACTACAAGACTATTCTAAGGTCGATGTCATCCTTAGCATATCTATATATCAATCTAATACACATAATGACAATACCATTAATAAGGTATGAAATGAAAATGTAGTTATTTTATTAATAAATAATAAAATGTACAATTTGGATTGGCACTCCAAGCACCAACTCCAACAATGTTTTCCCGGGTAGAATTAAACTGTTGAGAAATTGATCTAGATTAAATATCTGCATTTGATGTAGAGTAAAACACACTTTAGGAAAATCCATGTTTAATAAGGTATTAAAGTGACTAGTATTAGGAATACTTGTTTCTTGATCCGCCTTGTCAGTACGGATGCGAATGATTTCATGATGTTGTAGCCGTATCATGCCAAAGCTGTGCAGTTATGGCTAATAATAGTTCATTTGTGTCGGTAGAACTTATATGATAAGGGACAAATTTAAGTGAAAGTGGAAATCCTAAACGTGCCAAAGCTGTCAGGACTACATCGGTAGCTTAAGTTTGTCATTGACAAGTGAAGCCTTGATACACCTCCTGTGAACGTGCCAAAACTGTCACAATGAGAAACGGTCAGGGCCAAAATCAGGAGTCACAGTGAGTGCGATTGACAATGAGTTGTCTACCTGTGAATATATATAGACGAGAATGCGCCAAAGCTGTGAGTCAAAATATATTCATGGGGTCCACTTCTCATTATGAAATTTGATTTAATTATTGAATTCTCTTTTTCCGTTGGGGATTATGGTATTAGGTAAAGTAGTGAGAGGCACTACTGGGTTAAAAATTCGTAACTAAGACAGTGTGTAATATTATGGCAATTGGCGCTTATGTTTTCCTTATTCTATTATGTAGATAGAATTAAACTTTTAATCCACCGTATGCATATTTTGTATATGTTTTCTGGCTTCATTTATGGTTGCAGATTTCTAGAATAGGTTCTAGATTAGAGTAGGCTTGGATATTTTTAGATTAGTCTAAACCATCGGGAACTGTTGTTCCGATTTTCTTGAAAAATCAAGATGGTTAGTGATTACGCCCAAAAAGTACTTGCGATTATCGTAGTATAGTTGGGGTGTCGATTCCTCATAGAGATGGTTACAAAGAACTGGTTTACTTAAACAAAACGTTACCAGTAACTTAATGAAAAGATATAGATTGAATTGGTAATTAAAGTAAAGATTAATAAAAACAATTAAAAGATATCAATAGAGAGAGGCAGCAAAGCATCGGGAATCCCTCTTGTATCAAACTCCTATATTCAGTTATTGATTCCTTTTTATTACTCAACTAAAGGTTTCACATCCCAAGCCAACAATCGGAAAATATTCAATTCTAAATATGTCAAATTCTAAGGTAATTGATGAATTATTTTCTCTATGTTAACAGCACACAAAGTTATCGTTAGGAGCTAACTAACGTCGACAATATACTCTCAAGCAATACTACAGCAGAAGACCAACACATAAAATAATTTTACCAGTCACAACTGGGTTCGCAAATCACACATAGAATAAGCATGACTGGATCTATATGGGAGTTGACAAAACACAGTTTCTGGATTCAGAAATCGTAAAATAATAAAGAATAACAACCATCAATTATATTAAACGTTAAAAAGGTAATTTAGGAATCAACAACATAAATATAAGAAATCAAATACAAGAGTTCATCATTAGCTTTGCCTAGGAGATTAGTTCTCCATGGAAGAAAGAGATATAGCCTTGATAGATCGGAGATACGTCATGGTTTCCTTAAAGTTCTTCGTTCTTCTCCCTCGATTTTGTGTTTGCGGCTCTTTGATGTGTGTTTCTCTCTGTTTTTCTCATTTTTAGGGTTTAAGACGAATTTGGATTTTATAGGGAAGTCCTGGAGTCACTGTGCGCATAAAAGATGTCAAAATCAGGGTTTTAGGGTCTTTCGGGGCACTGCGGCGCCAAACTTGCTATCTTTTATATGCATCGCAATTTCTGGGACGCTGGCGCATCGCGACTCATGGCTTGATTTCTGGTTTTTTGCTTTCTTCATTTCAACTCTTCCTGCGTGCTTTCGATGCGTATGCTAGGTCCTGAAACACGCGTAATTGATCTAAACTTCATATTACATTGCTCATAATAACAAAGCATAAAATAAACTCTAATTAAGATTAAATACATGATAATTAAGCCGAGTTAGCGATATTCAAAGTACACTTTCATGCACTTATCACAACCCTCAACCAGCTTATTGCTAGTCCCTATCAATTCAAGAGTAAAATAAAATAAGAACTAAATAACTAAATAAAAACTATCTAAGCCACTTTCGTAGGGATCACGATTGCATTTAGTGTATGCAACAAGCCTTTAAACCTCAAGGTGTCCCTAGTGGACGAGTTATAGTCTCGTGAGGGCTTACATCGACAACACTCACAAAAGTCATTTAAAACACTTACATTCATGCAAAATGAAAATAACAAAATGAAATAGCCCCAATAGTTACACATATTATTGTCCTCAAAGAATGTCTAGCAATGAAATCAGAGAACTTTCAAAGTACTTAAAGCAACTCAAATCCAAGCCCTTGAATAAATCATCTAAGCCAGCTCTCAGTGTGTGTGTGTAAAGGTTCATTTACAGCTTGATTCCTAGGTAAGCCAACTCAATGATTTCATTTAAAAATTGGGATCCGATGGGTCAAACCAACCTTAGATATCTCAATTATGCTTTGTAATTGCCTTTCTGTGCTCAGTATGGTATGATTTTTTTTCTTTTTTTTTTTCAACTTTTTTTTTCTTTTTCAACACACCTACCCTTTAAGGTAGCATTTCTCCTCATTGTGGTCCTAACACTCGTCCATGGGTAGCTTCACGCTTATCGATTATAGGTGGTTTAATTTCTTTCTCTCGAGACTTTTTCTTTTTATTTTTAACCATACCATACATCATAACACTAGCAAATTAAGATAGACATCTAAGCAAACAGTTATTCATCGACATGTAATTTATTCAACTAGTCACCTTGCTAATTACATAGGCTTTCACTGCTAAAAACCTATAGTTAAGTGCTTACAAGTCTAACCTAGATCAATTACTCAATGCATCAGTTACAAGTATATTAAAGAACTTATGATTTCTAAGATTTCACCCTAAAACAAACAATATCATCATTAGACTTATGCTTTACTATTAAGGACTAAAAACAAACAAACAAATTTTTTTTTAATTTTTTATAACATGTATTATCATGCGCATGCATACACCCCCACACTTAAAACATGCATTGTCCTCAATGTAAGATAAATATAAAGAAAAAGGATTAATGAACAATACTACCAGGCGCGAAGTTGATCACGTTCCTGCTGGTAAGATTTGGGTTGTGTGACAGTGTAAGTTGCACTGAACACCTGCATAAATACTTATGAAAACAATAAACATGCAATTAGCACAAAAAAATAAAACTACAGTAAATAAAATAAATAAATACAGATGCAAGGGTTGCCTCTCTGCTAGCGCTAAGTTTAACGTCTTCAACTAGACGTAACCACCCAAATTGTGATGGTGGTTTTCATGTAGCGAACTGATGAAGGCATGGGCAAGAATTTGTGGCTGGTTGCATCATTTCATCCAGTGATCCCCCATGGTCTGGTGGTTGAAATTTGAGGTTGCACATATAACCTAATTGGCTCAACTTCCTTTTTAACTTCCCAGGTATCATCTTCAATTGATCATTAACCCTCATTTTCCTTTTTTAATGATTCTTTGAGGGCAATTTTAGTTCGGGAGGATTTGATTCAGGTTGTAGAGAAGATATTTCTGGCAGGATTATTTCTAGCATGTATGTATATTGGCACTCATCATCACCTTGTGGTTGTTTTTCAACATGAAAAATGTTTACCTCTAGTGTTATATTTCCAAATGTCAACTTCATGATATCGTTCATGTAATTGATAAGTGCATTAGATGTAGCAAGAAAAGGTCTACCTAAGATAAGTGGAATTTTCGACTCAGTGTTAACCACGATTGCGTATCTAAAATAGGAAATCGACGGGGTAGTGTAATTTATCAATTTGAACTAAAACATCCTCGACTACTCCCCGTGGTGTTCTGGTAGAGCGGTCAGCTAACTGTAAAATCACTGATGTAGGTTTAATCTCTCTAAGCCCTAACTGTTTATAGATCGAATATGGCATGAGATTAACACTAACACCTAAATCTAATAATGCTTGACCAAACTCATATGTTCCAATGTGGCAGGTAACAGTGGGACATACTGGATCTTTATACTTTGGTGGAGTCCTCTGTTCAATTACTGTACTAGTCTGTTCCGTAAAAAATGCAGTCTTCTTTACATTATGCTTTCTTTTTATGGTGTATAGATCCTTCAAAACCTTCGCATATATAGAAACTTGTTTTCTCACATGTAACAAAGGAAGGTTGATCTTTCCCTGCTTCAAATGTTCTAGGATCTCACCATTTGGGTCTGTAGCTCTTGCTATGGGCCTAAGTGCTTGAGGAAAGGGTACTCTAACTGGGATATGTGGCACTTGTTCTTCCTGAGGAGTATTGGCACTACTATCCTTTGTGGCATCTACAATGTTGGAGGTGTCATGTATCCATACCTCTTTACCACTCATGGTGATTATGACATGTACACCATGTACGTTGACTACTTCATGATCAGCCTGTGTCATGTGTTGCCCTTGTGGATTAGGTTGAGCCTGAGATGGGAATTTGCCTGGTTCTTGCACACTTAGGACATTAGTTAACTTAGAGACTTGACTCTTTATCTCTTTATTATCCTCAACTACCTGAGCTATCAATGTACAAATGCTTGCATAGTATCCTCTAAAGAATTCCTAGGAACGAAAGGTGTGTGGTATTGGGGAGCACTATAACCTCTATGTTGTGATATCTGACTCGACTGATAAGGCTCATATTTCCAACTAAGATTGAGGTGGTTTCTCCAACTAGGATTATAAGTGTCCGAGTAAGGTGTATAAGGCTTTTTGTACATCCCTAATTCGTTGCATTGTTCCTCATATGTTCCCATCATCTCACCATATATCGGGCTCTCTTGGGCTAGATGGTCAGTTCTCTTGCACACAAAACACACCCCTTGAGGTTCTAAATGGGCTACTGCATGCATAGTCTGGTTATCCTTAGCTTTTAAGGCTTCTAACTGTCTAGTTAAAAGCTCAACTTGTGCCTTAAGACTATCTTCTTCCCTAAAATGGTGTATGCTTCTGCTAGAAGAAGTAGGGTGTGTTCTATCAGTGCTATCAATGTCATTAGGTCAAGTCCAAGTGTGAGATTTCTCAGCTAGGCCATTTAAGTACTCTAATGCCTCATCAGGGTCCTTTCAGATGAACTCACCATTGCACATTGTCTCCATAAATTGGCTCTCTCTAGGGGTTAGACCGTCATAAAAATAGCTCACTAAGAGCCAACTCTCATATCCTTGGTGAGGACAACTAGCTAACATCTCCTTAAACCTCTCCCAAGTCTGAAAAAAAAGTTTCATTGTCTCTCTGGGTGAAGGTAGAGATCTGTCTTTTCAAGGCATTCGTCTTATGATGTGGGAAATGTTTATTAAAGAATGCCTGTCGTAAAGAATATAACCAGCTTTTAGCTATATCCTTAAAGGAAAATGGGAAGAACTTAAGTCTAATTGTGTCGGTAGTCCGAAATCGGTCATGAAAAGTCGCTACGACCTCTTCAAACTCTCTAATGTGCACATAAGGGTTCTCATTCTCCAAACCATGAAATGTTGGGAGATATTGTATCATTCCAGGCTTAAAGTCTATATATGGTGCATTAGAAGGAAACATGTTGCACGATGGTGTAGATGTGCGAATGGGATGGAGGTACTCTTCTAGAGTCCTCATAGGTGGTGTGTCGTACTCACTTATAGTATATGCGCTAGACGTGGAGGGTGTGGCAAAGAGATTGTCAAACAAACTCTATAAGTCTGAATTTTCCTCTTCAATTCTAACAAATCTACCAAACCTATCCCTACGTCTAGGCATGCAATTTAAACACAAATAAAACTAGAAACAAAAATAAAATAAAATAAAAATCAAAACTAAAACTAAAACGGAAAAAAAATAAATACATAACTGAAATAAATAAATA